>WTSP01016861.1:78211-94844 GCA_025331215.1 Actenoides lindsayi
CCCTTGGGTGGATCCCACCCAGTCCCATAGGCTTGTGCACATCTATGTGCCACAATAGGTCACTGATCATTTCCTCCTGGATTATGGGGGCCGCATTCTGCTCCCCATCCCTATCTTCCAACTCAGGGAGCTGGGCCCTCAGGTAGCAACTGGCATTGCTGACAAAAACTGAGGCAAAGTGGGCACTCAGCAACTCAGCCTTTTTCTTGTCCTTGGTCACAAGGTTCCCTAAGATGACTGGAAAAGGGTTGAAAATGACAGCTGAAGAATTAGGGGCTCTGTGAGAGGCAGAGGAAACACTCCCAGCTCCCACTGAGCTTCACCCTAGGCCAGAGCCAGGAGCCTCATCTCAGAGGCAAGAAAAGACCATTTGACTGCCCAAGATCCTCTCATCTGAGAGGATCTGCATCTCCAGGAGCTGGGTATTACCTGCTGGTACACTTGGACCTGATTTTGTGAAAGGAAAATACAATCTACCATACTTCTTAGGCTAGGGCTCAGCACCCTTTGCAAAGAAACCTAATGCTCGTTTCCTTGAGCTTATCAGACCTACACAAACACACAAAGAAATTTAAATGACAAATAATAAATAGGAAGTGATGAAAAGTAAACACTTGAAAAATAACTTTCCAGGTGCACGTTCTTGCTAAGATACATAAAACTTTCTGAACATACAAATGTTTGTACAAATAACCAAAGATTATCTCAAATAGCAGAGATGGTTAAAATAGCCTTGAAAAGAAGTGAAGAGCAAAGCCCTACTCATTCATGAATATATTTATGCATTTGTTTATTACTATGCAGCCAGCTTTAAAACCTACCCAGCAGGGGAGAGACTATATACCTTATGCCTATGGGCCTCGTAATGCTTCCAGTGGGGATGAAAAAACTTCAAAAAAAGTTTGGCATTCAGATCCAATTTCTCTGCTTATCTGCTGCTAATCCAAACTCTCCCAACATATCAAAAACGTTGAACCAGGCAGGAAAACACACGAGAACAGGTTTTCCTACAGGATTTCTGGCATTTCTACATTAGATTCCAGATGGAAACACCCATGAGAACAGCTTCTATCCTGGTATTTTTGGCACATTCAGTTCCAATCCTATCCGGAAACCTGAATTGGGAAGGGAAAGGAAAAAAAAAAGGAAAAAGAAAAAAAAAAAAAAGCCTACAAAACAAAAGGCATCAACTGTTTGCCCCGGTATTTCAGAACCTGAAGAAAGAGGTTTATCATTTGAGCTGGGTTTTAATATTAGGAAGCAGGAGTCAGTGCTCTCAGTTTTATCTTCACTGGTTCATCTGTCTTTACTCCCAGTTTCACATGTCCCCAAAAAGAAATACTGGAGTGTTCAATTAGGAAAACTAGAAATGACCATCCACCTCAAAGTGAATGTGGATGCTACTCCAAAAAAAATTTGAGCTTCACCCAAATTACTTTCCTGCTTTCTATGCAGAAATGAATGTCAGATACAAAAAAAATAAAGGCATTCATTAAAACTTCTGAAATAAAGGATTTCAAAGGGGTTATCCATGGCTACAACTGAAGTCAGGCTTTTTGCCAGTCAGAGTGGATTTCTCGGAGAGGTGAATGAATTTATCACATTTTCTACAGTTCATTTTTGTTCAGCAGCTTTGCTGCTTTCTAGATTGGCAGCCACTTTCAAAGACAGTAACTTCAGCATTGACAACTTTGAGCAGAACCTTTCCAAAATTATATTCAGCCCTGCTTGCTGATTTTTGTTATCAAGTGGTTATTTAATAGCAGCCTTTTTCTTATTTCTTTATTGTCATTGAAAGCATATGTATTTTGTTCCCAACGCCGTCCAACTCTTTCTCTCTGACCTCCCAGCCTTGCACCTTGCTTTTTGTAGTGCTGCCCACACAGGGAGAAAACACAAAGAAAACTGTGACATCATTTAGTTTGTTAACAGCTCACCTCAATATCCCTTCTGTGGGTTTAAGGTAAATGTTACATAAATCTACAGCAAAGGAGATGAAGAAAAAAAAAACAACAAATCCTGCTGCTTTGACTCAAATAGACCATTTCAAGCTGTGTCCAGAGGTCTCAAAAACCCAAAATGATCCAAAATCTCTTTTCTTAGAGCCCCGTGGATACACGTTCATGTACTGCTGGATTCTATCACCTTTGTACCTTACTCTGTGAGTAATGCTATTGAAGAAGGTGGGACTCTTCAGTAAGGAAACAGGACGAGGCCCTCCCTCCTTGCTTCCCAGACATTGACTGCTGTGAGCTGGAAATGGTACCTTTGATCCCCTCTTGAAGTACAGAGGATTTACTTGAGTTTATATTTTTTAACTTTTTTTTTTCCCCTGAAGAAATGCTGCAGCATCTACTCACATGTACATCAGTTCCCTCTACTGGCAACATTAATTAATCTATTCCTTTAATTCACCAGGTAGATCGTGGGTTTGGAAAGGAAGATGTGCCTCACGTGGTGGGAATATGTGGGGCCATCTCCCATAGTGTGTTACGCTCTTGCACATTATAGCAGAAGCATTACTATGCTGGTTCATACTCACAAACTAATAGTCCTCTTTAGCTTTTGAAACTCACTTTCCATGCTATGGTCCAGGGCAGATACTTAACATTATGTTAACATAGTTTTGCCCTTAAGTGTGTCAATAAGTGGGAAAATGAAGAGCAATGAGTCCTGAAGAAGCTCAGGCAAACACATGCTGCATCATCAACCCATGAACTCTCCGTTTCATGGCTGGGGTGAGCATGGAGCCTCTCTTCAACCAGAGCAGCCCCTCCTAAGGGGCCAGATTATGTTCCTTTTACTCCTTCATGTACCCAGAGGCTACTCTAAAGCAATTCTGTTTCAAAACATGTTTAAAATCATTTGATCATTCTTCTAATTTATTTTTTTTCTTCCCCCACCACATCGCTAGTTAAAGTAGATTGGTTTTGTCCTGCCACAGGTAAGGTGAGGAAGAAGTCATTTGCTATATGTGGATGCTTGAAGAAAACATATAATGAAAAGGAAACATTAAAACCAAAACAAATCCAAAAAAAACCCCAAGAAATCATCTGTCCCACACAGAACAAGATAAAAGATTTCCCATTTGGACCCAAGCTGTCCATATTTAGCCAAACCAGCAAAAGCCTTTCATTTTTCCAAGCAAATGGTGGGTAGCACTATTTCAGAGCTCTCTGCAGTTTTTTCCAATAGTTTGGGATTTAAAACCATTGCTTAAAATCTCCGCTTATGACCAAACCACATAAACCTGCATGGGTATAGTGACCAATAAAAGTATTCCTGGAAATTGAGCTTTTCTAGCACAAGCAGAAGTGGAAAAACAATGTGGGAAAAATAACAGCAGCCTATATACACCTGAATTTGCATATGCAATGTAGGAACACAATGTTAAAGACCTGTTCAGCACCTCAGTTTAAATATGCCTCTCACTTCTGACTGACATGGATAAGATGCCTTCAATGCACATGGTTTCTCGAAATTTTCAAAATGTGTCCTTATTGGGGATTTTCTCCTTTCCTTTCCTTCTCTTTTCTCTGATTTTTTTTTTTTTTTAAATCTAGGTGGTATTTCTAAAAGAGATTGTACAAAAGTGTTTTATTTGACCCCAGTGTTCTGATTAAATGCATTACAGGACCTGCAGTCATATTTAGAGGAGAAAAAAATGTTCTTGGTCACGCTGCTGCATGAGTTTCCGTTTGAGGAATAAAATTGTTTGTTTCTGATTCTTCTAGGAGCTTTTACAGACTGATCAAGTGTCAAGGCATGGTAGTTGACTCAAAGGTAACATAGATATTGCCTCATATCTTTAGGACCTGAATCAAATTTTGAGATACTTTTAAACTATGGGAGGATAATGAAAATACATTTCTTTCTTTGTATTATCCTTTGTAATGGGGAGCTTTACATTTCCTTTCTAGCAACTATGATGTACATATACTATCAAGGCATTTTTAGGGACCATTTACCTGAATACAATTTGTGTGTAAGGTGTCTGAAAGCCAATCTGGATTTATGCTTCCTGGTCCTTGTAATAACTGAATGGATTTTTTTTTTTTTCCTTCCCATCAAAATAAATGTCAGAAAGTTCTTTGATTATTCAATAAGGGACAAAACCCATCCTTTTTCAGATGAAAGAAATGGCTATAGGCAAGGTTTTGGTGTTGCTGGAAGCTCTGTTGAGCCCCCCAGGTCCAGGAGCAACATATGCAAGGATGTGCGTACCCAGAGGGCATGTCCCAACATATCTCCCCAAAACAACCAGGGCTCATTCACATTTACCTGGTTTTGGTTGCCAGCTGTGTTGCTTACTGAACTGGTGAAAGTCCTTGAAGAAACAGTCTTTGCAAAACATGTTGGGACCCTGCAACAAAAGCAGCTTTTGGGGAAGAACCTTCTTGTCTTTAAAAAATATGGTTGTAGCAATGGGCCTAAATCATACTTTCCCTTGGTATTTCTTGGACTCCAAAAATCCTAATACAGTCCAGGTCCTCAGAAGAGCTGTGTTGGGATTTTTGTACATACACCCAGGCCCATCTGGATTCACATACAGACCAGGTGTGCAGCATCAAATAGCCCAAATTCAGCCTTAGCAGGTCATTATTAGATTAGCTCCTGTATTCATGCACACAGGTAACTAAACATAGAAATTTCTGGAAAATTCTTCTATGAAAAAACCAAATATTTTAAGATAACAGACTTCCCAAACTATGATATAAATTCCTGCTTCCTACCTTCTTTTCACAGCGAGTGACTGAGGTGATGTCTAACATGTGTCTACCCGAGGCAATATCTTTTTGATATCGTGCAGTGGAAGTGGCAGAATCTGGCTCTTTAGTGACCATGACATCCCAAAATTGGATGCAGGAATTCACCTCTCTTTCATAGGTTAAATGAATATTCTGCAAGTATCGATTGTTCAGTTCTTCCAGTGGAAGACGAATGTGATCAGCATCGATAATCAGAAAAAATATCATCTACATACCTCTCATATGCAGATGGTGGCTGTTCAATACCAGTCGGCAGCACAGCTTCCTGGTGTGACAGAAAAATATCTGCAGCAATTGAGGATTAACAGAGGCCATTGCTACATCAGTGTTTTGTTTGTAATAGTTTCCATTCTATCAGAAATAACTGGTTGCACATTTCTGTGTCTGACATTAAAATTCACTATTGAAATCTCGCTCGGTAATAATAAAGCCCCTGCAAGAGTCTCTACAAACACACTAGACTCCAAATTAAAGAGCAAGTGTATTGTTAGGGTTTGCATGGATCTTTTTTGAATTAGTGCTAGGTGAACAATAAATAAAATTCCAGGAGAAGTTCCCCAAGCTGATATGCATTCAAGGTATTATCTTTGCTCTGTACTGTAGGCGCTTCTGGGTGAAAAAATTCTAATTGCACTTCCATTCAAAAATCAACCGTGGGAATAAGGAATCATGCTCATTTTATGCACAGCAGCCTGAAGGCCTTATCCTTAAAACAAATTACAGCGCCTCCTATGCAACTCACACTCTGAAGCTAATTCTAACCCTAAAGCAAAACTCCAAAATTAAACTTTAATCTGTGATCTAAACAATTTTGTGTTTGTGATCAATCTTGGTGGGGTGGATTTTAATATATACATATATATATGTGTGTGTGTGTATATATAAAAATACAAAACACAAAGGTAATTGTTATCGCAGATTAAGGCAGAACGTTAAATACCCTGCTCAGTAAGACTGAGATAAAATACATACAGCAAAGACAGGGAATAAAGCTGTTAAGCACACAGTCCTATGTGCAACAGAGTCCTGGACTTGCAACCAGCAAAAGCTGAAATTCCACCACATGTATCATATTTACTACGTTCTGCCAAAGAAATAGGCAGGCTGCCATGCCATTAAAGCAATTACTCTTACCCTCTCAGATACGTAGAAATTACATTCTGCTCCTTGAAATCATATGCTAGGGGAAGTAGAGAACAAGGAAGGGGAAACACGAGGAGAAGAAGCAGAAAGACATCAATTCCAGAAAGGAAAATCACTGCCTTGGCACGGAAAGGCTTTGGGCCAGCGAGAGTTAAAAGGAGCTAAAAGTGTACGGTCTGTCTCTCCCCAACTTGGTGCAGTGACTCTGCATCCTGCAGGAACCTGTTCAGATGCTCTGATAAGTCAGACAGAATTCATGGGAGATTACCACACAGCTCCTGCCAAGCTGTGCTGCAGCGTGGGTAATAGATATGCTCCAGTACTAAATCCTAAAAGGCCCTGCTACATCTGTCAAGCATGCCCTGGAAAAGCACCCTCAGTTCAGATGTTATCACTGCTCTGCCTGCATCAGAAGATTTAGTGTCCACCCTGGAGGTTGCTTTTGCCGCACAGTTTTCAGGGGCAAAACAACAAGGAAGAAAGATGAGAGAAAAAAGGCAAATTATTCTTGCTTAAAGCAAAAGGAATAAAGTGATGTGTTTGCAGACTAGTTCAGCTTCTCACCCTGCATCCAGAAGGTCCCAAATCCCACATTAAGATGGTACTGATGTTCTAAGCTGATTAGCTCGGACGTGCTCAGCTCCCTGGACTGTGACACCATGAAGATCATCTTCTGTAGAGCGACTCTTTCCCAAGGAAAGCTGAACAACAAACGCAGTGGGGGGCCACAGGCAGTGGATAGAAGATGCCTGCCTTTGATAATTAACTTTAAAACTGGTTCTAGAAAAGCTGCTCTGGCATAAAATGAACTTTGCAGAGCGCTGCTTATGAAACAATTGCTGCTCCTCCCATTAACCACGTTAAGCAGGGATTTGGTCAAATACAGTTCTAATGTTATTTATCATTTTACACTAAACAGAAAATAGGTATATAATATATATATATAATATGTATAGACGAACACACATAGACACCCCAAAAAAAACCAGCCTTGGGAACAAAGTCCTTAATATACTCCAAAACAGAGCCATGCATTTTAACCACCTGTCTCCTTCTTCAAATCTGCAGGAAACAGCAAAGTACAGCAGCAGCTCCTTTTTCACTAGGGGCACTGTCCGAGTTCAAGGGAGAAAGGCTACAATTTCCTGACCCAGCAGATTGCATTTTAAACTTCTTTTTCCTGAAGCCGATTTTAAGGATAGATAAGTCCCATCTATCAGGATGTCAACAAGAAGAGCCCCAGGCTGTTGTGTTTATAGCTCCATACAGTGGTAGAGGACGAATTAAGATGGGGCAAATGGGTTGGCACCGGGAAAGCCCATGCGGGACAAGCACAGTGGTGTGCTTGACTGAGCAATGGGGACTGTGGAAAAAACCTGGAGTTAACCTTCATGTGATGTAAGACAACTCAGACCTGTCAGTCTGACCTTGGTAGCAGGGAAGGTCATGGAGCAGATCATCTTGAGTGCCATTACAAGCCATGTAGAGGACAACCAGGTGATCAGGCCCAGTCAGCATGGGTTTATGAAAGGCAGGTCCTGCCTGACAAACATGATCTAAAACAAGATGACCCACCTATTGGACAAGGAAAAGTCTGTGTATATTTGCTACCTAGACTTTTGAAAAACATTTGACACTGTTTCCCATAGAACTCTAATGGAAAAACTGTCTGCTCGTGGCCTGGATGAGCATGTGATCTGCTGGATCAAGAACCGGCTGGACAGACGGGTCCAAAGAGTGGTGGTCAATGGAGTTAAATCCAGCTGGTGGCTGGTCACAAGTGGTGTTCCTCAGGGCTTAGTGTTTGGGACCATTTCTGTTTAACATCTTTATTGATGATCTTGATAAGGACGTAGAGTGCATGATCAGTAAGTTTGCAGATGACACCAGGTTAGGTGTGAGTGTTGATCTGCATGAGGATAGGGAGGCTCTACAGAGAGACTTGGATAGAATGGATCGATGGGCCAACGTTCATGGAATGAGCTTCAACAAGGCCAAGTGCTGGGTCCTGCACTTGGGCCACAACAACCCCATGCAATGCTACAGGCCTGGGGAAGTGTGGATGGAAAGCTGTCTGGTAGAAAAGGACCTGGGGGTTCTAATTGACAAGCGGCTGAATATGATCCAGCAGTGTGCCCAGGTGGCCAAGAAAGCCAATGGCACCCTGGCTTGTATTAGAAATAGTATGAGCAGCAGAAGTAGGGAGGTGATTGTCCACCTGTACTCAGCACTGGTGAGACCATGCTTTGAGTACTGTGTCCAGTTTTGGACACCTCAATACAAGAGAGATGTTGAGGTGCTGGAGCAAGTGCAGAGGAGGGCAATGAAGCTGGTGAAGAGCATGGAGAATAAATCTTACGAAGAGTGATTGAAGGACATGGGATTGTTTAGTTTGAGGAAGAGGAGGCTAAGGGAAGACCTCATCACTCTCTACAACTACCTGAAAGGGCACTGTAGAGACTGGACATAAGGGAAAAAATTTTCACAGAAAGAGTAGTCAGACACTGGAATAGGCTGCCCAGGGAGGTGGTTGAGTCACCATCCCTGGATGTGTTTAAGGGTCGTTTAGATATGGTGATGAGGGACATGGTTTAGGGGTGAACTTTGTAGAGTAGGGTTAATAGTTGGACTTGATGATCCTCAGGGTCTTTTCCAACCTGACTGATTCTGTGATTCTATGAATACTGCAGAATTTGCCCCATGGAGCAGCCTGTGAATTCTGATCAACTTATTCGTTTTCTTCTCAGATATTTGTCTCTGACTAGATAAAATTTGTTTCTGATGTTTCTATTATTTTCTTAATTAAGATAATGTTCTTTTTAAGTGAGTTTTAATACTGATGTTCTCTGGTGCCTATTCTTTTTGTTCCTTCAAATGGTACTTGCCTGCTAGAGGCAGAGCGAAAACAATCAGCATTCTTTCTGGATAAGTGTAAACAACTCCTACACTACCCTGCTAATATTAATTTCATTGTTACATTGCCTGAAGAGACACATAACTGGCTCATAAAACCAGTGTTGCCAGAAAATACTTGTTATGTCTCTCTTGCAAAAAACTTTGGTAATTTTCCTACACGGCTCATCTGTTTTTCTCTTCCTTGACTGTTCTCTTTTGAAAAAAAAAAAAAAAAAGATCTAAAGCTAGTAACTTTCCCTTGTTCCTTGCTTCCCATCTTTCTAAATTTTATTCATTAGACTTCATAATGCTGATCTTGTCTATCTCCACTAAGTTCTTGTCACACTTGTCATTTAAAGCCTATTCCCAATTATTCAGTCATGTGTAGACATCACTACAAGGCTGGCAACAAAAATCTTTAAATTTTGGACTGTGCCAGCCCTGGAAAATGTATGGGCATATAGCACGAGGGCTCATTCTAAAGTGCTTTGGCTATTTAGCTACTGTCATCACTAGAGGAAAACTGAGGAAAGGTAAAGACACCTTTGACATCTGTCTGTCAAACGTCAGTAAACGTGTCTTCTAGTTAGCTCTTCTCAGTTTCAACCCCTTTACGTTTGGGTTGTGCAAATCAGGAAACATGTCCTGTCAAAGGAAACTGGGAAACATACCTTACTTTTCTCGGGTTTCATGTAGGGTCTTCAGCATATCAGTACAAGTGTAACAGAGGTGTGTCTTTTGTTGGCCCCTTAAGATCCCTCTGTGAATTCATCTCCACTATTGCCACTGTTTCAGTTGAGGCAGTAAGACAGCAATTTGTGAGTCATGGGACTGTTCCCAAGATTAATTTTATCACTACTATTTAAGATCTCATAATCTTTAAATCTTTCCTTTCAGAAACTTCTAATATGTGTCTTTACAGTTTCTACTATCTCTGGTATATCTCCTGATTTCTCTACAGGGGAAGCAAACTCCTGGCATCAGGTAGATAACTGAGAAGTCTTTTTCTCACCTTTTTCATGGTGCTATAGTTGTAGAAATTAACAACCATATTCTTCCTTTTGTAAAGCTGATTTTGGAATAAGAAGAGGTAAAGGAAGAAGGAGAGTTGTTTTGGTTTTTTTTTTTGATGGGCAACATCCATCTCTTTTCTAGTTTCACAATTTTCAGGTCAGACTTATTTGTATGTGCTTTACATAGGAGGAATAACAACCTGAAGACCTGTGTCACAGGAGACTACATGCACAACAGACCATACCTTTGCATCAGCTGCAGAGCACACATGAGATTTTAATTGAAAGTCCTTGGGTTTTCCCATTATGTTTTTATTTTCTGACAGGATTCAGTGCTGATATTACACCTTCAATTCACTTTTTTTCTGGAGAAATTTACATATGGTTGCAGTTGTAGGTAGTATAGAATCTTTAAGTGCAAAGTTGGTTGAATAGGTTATTTTTTCTGTGTGCTTTTCATAGTATAATTTGATATCAGAAGAAACTGGTAGATCCTTTTGTATTAAGGACACATGTGAAGGCAGGGAAGTAAAAGATTTCCGTTTAGAATGTTGAGTACTTTGATTTATAATACTGACTTAAGTGAAGGCTCTGTGGGGCATCATTTAACCTACACAATTTGATTCAATCCATTGTGGAAGCTGGGCTGTGTAATCCAGTGATGGGGACAGCTACCTCTGATAAGCAGAAACTACAAACAAAGTGGAAAGGTAACTAGTAAAGACCTATTTCAGACCACCTGGAGTGTGGTTGTGCTTCTGCAGCATTTTTGGTGCCACCTCGGGAAAGTAACACTTCAAGCTCTTCCTCTGCACACATTCACTGGTGAAGAAAAATGCATTATAGCCTCAAATACTTTTGATTAAGACAATGTCTCTTGAGTTTTAGATTGTCTCAAACAGTTCAAAGAACTTAATTACACAAACAATCATGACTGAAGCACAGAAAATTTCCTGGGGATTAATAACCGGTGAGAAAAACTGAAGGTATGAACCTCAGTCAAGGGTCATTAATTCCAGTCAGTCAATAAACTCCTGGAAATGCCCTATGCTTCAGTCAGTATTTGCAAAAATGATGAAAACCAGATACTGCTTTATTCTGGCATAATTTTGGATCATTCTATTGACTAATTGACTTTATCAGACAGTAGAAATCAACTTTCTTCATTATGAGATTCAACTACTTAATTTATCATACTGTTTGTCTTTGTATGCAATGTACAGCACTGATACATGAGTAAGTCATTGTTATTGAGATTATTGAAGGAAATAGTATAAAATAAAACCATACTTAAAATTACCCATATAAAATACCAACATATTAAAGTCTTGCTAGTCTTTCAAAAAGATTTTTTCCATTTTTATTGGGAGAGAAATGTAAGGTAATAAAAACTAGTTACTGCTTGACCTAAGAAAGCCATTGGACCATATAGAAAATGTATAACAAAACTTAAATGTTACATGCAATTAGTTTTTAATTGATTGCCTTTTATGTGTAATCAGTCACCTATAGTTTCATTGTTTAATGTACTGTTGTCAGGTCTGAACTTCTATTTTCTGTTGAGATGCAGCTCTTCATCCAGTAGTGTGCTTTGTTACTTCATTATGACAGTAGGTCAGAAACTGTGGTCTGTCAAAGCAAAAATGACAAATCCCATTGAAGATCTGACTGTCTCAGAAATGGGTTTAAGTATCAGTAGACTAGAAAAGTAGTCTATAACTATGAATGCCTTGTATCTTACCCTTTTCCACCATTCACATTCTATATATAGAAAGACTTGGTAGAATTGAGAAAAATACTGTCTTAGACTTGGTGAGGATTTCAGTGAAGTAATGTACAATACTGTAATGCAGCAGAAATGGGCTTCATGGTGTTTAAATTCACCAATATGTCTTTCTTTGTTTAAGTGTCAAGACAAGTTCTGTTTCTCGAGAACGCTTTCGGAAGTGTAACAGTATCGGTTATATGTTAACACAGAGAGAAACAGGAAAGTTCTGAGCTATTGCAATAATTTTTGCCACAAGATTTACAGAAGGCAAAAAGAGTCAAGCCAGAAAATACAGAAAATCTGGTACTCAAGGAGACAATAATGTGACCACTGCAATATTGCGCTAACTGAAAGGATTGAGGGGAACAGGAATGGATTTTCTACATGTACTAAGACAAAAAAAGGGGGAAGGGAAGGGGAAACTTGAAATTAAGGAGGATTTCATTAGTTAAGTTCAGACAGTAAATTGAAACAGCTAACAGCTTTTTTTTAAAATTTAGTAATAACATTCACAGAAACTACAAGAAATTAAATAAAATAAGGCATTTGTAATTACAGATATTGAGTAGCAGAACTAAAAAAAGAAGACAAATTGAAAAAATGAGAAAATACACATCAGTAAATAAATCCAGCAGCCAGAATAGTCACAGCTTAGCCTGTTAAAATGTAACTGCTTTGTAGCTAGAAAAGTTGATCTCCTTTTTAGTTTTAAGACACTTTATGGGAGATTATGTATGATAACTGTTAATTCACATCAATATATTTTAGTACTGCAAATATCTGAGTTAGCATCAAAAATCAGCAGGTAATGCTGAAATCAGTTTTAGCTCATTTATCATCAACAACCAATGAAAGATCTGATTCTAAAATCTTTGTAATGATGAATTGAAGGAAAAAAGGATAAATCAATAAAGATTAACAGGAGTACTGGGCAGAAAGAATAAAGTTTCTTTCCTTTATCCCCAATATAATGAAGATAACAATTAGGTTACTTTTTCCCGTTGGTAGATTTTAAATGCCAATAACTGGAGGAAGAGAAGGAATAAAAGGTTTAAACACAAGGGACAGTTTGAAACACAGGTATGAACACAAAGAGCTTGTCCATAAGACAGCTGAACCTCATGTGACACGTTTAACCAAAGTGCTCTGCAATGCTGTAGACTTTATGATATTGCCCTGACCCAGCACTCTGCCCCTTAGTCGAAGCAGGAAAATCAGACGTGCTAATGACCCAGTCCATGCAACAATAAAACAACAGAGACTGCTGAGGAATGAGTTCTAAGGCTCATGTTTGCTTGTACAGCAATACATTTACTTCTGTTATAGTTCACTGTGCACAGTACTGGCTAAAACTGACAAAAAGCACAGCTTGGCTGAATGTATTGACTGGAAGATGCAGCAGCAGAAGAGCCAGCACAATTTTACTCTACCAGCACTGCTGTGGTAAATTTTTGATGGAGAGGAAGAGCAGATACCAAGGGTGGCAGTGTTATAAACCAACAAAGCTTGTGAGTTTAGACTAAAGAAAATAGAAACCTTTACATTTATACCTCGATACTTAGATCAGGATAAGAGAGGGAATCCAGTCATCTTTGAAAACATTAATTATCTCTACTACAGATCATTTCTTTTTCATATATTGCCAACATAGTAGTGTGTGTTATCCCCACCCACTATCTCAAAGACTTTCAGGCTCTCTGCTCTTACCCTCACCCCTCCATTCTGGGGAGAAAAAAAGCTCTAAGTAGTTATAGGTACCTGTTGTAAGTACCTGCCCATTTTGGTGGCACCTCTGTTTGTGGTAGAGAAGAGCTTGGGTCCACCAACAAGTTACCTTTCTAAAATATCTTGTGAATATTTATCCTTTCATTGGCCTTTAGTAATGTGATTATTATGCATTCTCCTTACTTTATTTTGTGGGTCAGTTTCTGCCTCTCAAAGCATACAATGCAATCATAGCAGAAGGTCAACAGTGGTACTCCCCAACAGCTAGCAAGACAAGTTCATAATAATTTTTCTGTTACTTTGTCACATTTTCTCTTTCCAGAGAACAGTGTTTTATAAATATATTATTTCACTGATACTTAAATTCAGTCATTTCTGTAGTTGTAGTTGAGAAGACTATAGTACAAAGAATCATATTTACAGCTAAGTTTTACACAAACTTTCAGAACAAGTTATGGTTTTACAGAGATCAAATTCTCCAAAGTATTACTGATTGAAAATTTATTTGATTTTAACATGTTCTTTTTTTACTTGACTAAATGTAAGCTTTGGAGATAAATCAATGCTATTGCAAAAAGTAATTATCAACATTTTAATAGAGGTTCTTATTAGCCTTTCTATTCATGGGTAAAAAGCCACATAGCAGAATGAGTTTTTCAACTTTATTCTGTATTCTCTGTACAAATGTACAAAATGGCAAATATTAAGCAGAATGCTATAGATTAAGCTGATTTTGCTGCCTTTCTATTGAGCTAATATAAAGACCAGTATCAGATAAAGAAAATATCCTGCCTGTCCTTAAGTAGTTCAATTCTTCATCTTATCTTGTTGGCATTTTGTGCTATTGCAATACTACCTGGAATCAAATGTGCAAGATTCCTCTGGGGTACAGTAAAAAACTTCCTTTAAGTCTTGCAATGCCTGGTTCAGAATTAAAGTAGCAATATTAAGCAGACTGGTCCTGGAAAAGCAATCCCAATAGAAATAAAACCAGCTGTAAAATACAAAATAAGAGGAAATATTGGTTGCTACACAGAGAGACCAGCTCAGAATAGGATACTATATATCCTGCACTATTAAATATCTGCTCTGGGGGACCAATTGCACAGAGTGAAAAATTATGTCTGTAGGAGTTGTGTTCACATATGGCAGGAGAATGATTTTTTTTAATTATTTTTTTTTATTTTACTTTTTCAGAAGGATGGACTTCTCTAAATGATGCCAAGTACACTGCATAAAGCACATTTGCCACTTGACTGTTTTCTTGATTTGGCAAATGGGAAACACTGAATGCTATCTGGATGCTGACCCAGATATTGCACTTATGAGCATATTCTTCTGACCTACCTCAACACGAGGCATCCCTTTGGACTCCAGAAAGTGGAAGGTAATGACCTTTTGTCAGATACAATGTGACATGAAGGGTAAGTGTGGCATCCACTAGAAAAGCAGCCAAATGAGATGTTTCTGACTATTTCTGTCATACCTGCCATTTCTCAGTGTAGTGCAGAAGGGAATATTGCCCATCATTCTGTCACCTGTAGCAACTGAAAAGGACTGATGAGATAAACAGCGATGGTAGCAAGAGCTCTGGAAAAGATAGGTATTGGGAGCCTAACTGATGACAGCAAGAGGTTTTGGACAAAAAGACAGCAAGAAATCATATACTGAGGAGAAGCTGATAATTTATAGCACTTTTCCCCAGTGTCATTTCAGCTGGCCCTAGGTACCCTTCTGCCTAGCAACCATGCTCTTTGTAGTGTCCTTGGTTTATACCCCACCTGATTTCAACAATTCACATTTTTAGGTCTTCAGGGTATGTGGTCCATCCACCCTGCAGTTGTTCTCACTGTCTGGAACTTATCACTAACATTTCTCTGCTTCTCCTATGCAGTGAATGCTTAACCAAATTGTGAACACGTATGCAATTAGAAGATAATTATGAATTCTGACTTAACCTTTCATAAACCACCAAAACTAGCCTGCTGTCAGAGGGTGCTTCTGGGAACTTAGCATTTGTCTATAATAGCAAATTATTAAGAGGGTCTAGGCAAGTCTGGGAGAGTGATAAATCACAGAATCACTGCTGTTGGAAAAGAATCATCAGGTCCAATCATTATCTAACTCTACCAGTGACACTACTACACCATATCCTTAAGCACCACATCTAGACAGCTTTTAAATACATCCAGGGATGGTGATTCAACCACTTTGCTGGGCAGCCTGTTCCAGTCTTTGATAACCCTTTTGGTACAGAATTTTTTCCTAATGTCCAACCTAAACTTTGCCTGGTACAACTTGAGGCCATTTCCTATTGTCCAATCAGTTGTGACTTAGGAGAAGAGACCAACACCTACCTCTCTACAGCCTCCTTTCAGGTAGTTGTAAAGAGTAATAAGGTCTCCCCTCAGCCTCCTTTTCTACACACTAAACAACCCCAGTTCCCTCAGACGCTCCTCATAAGACTTATTCTCAAGACCTTCTCCAGCCCTTCTCTGGACCTGCTCCAGCACCTCAAAGTCTTATATTGTGGCACCCAAAACTGAAACCAGTACTCAAGGTACAACCTCAGCAGTGCCGAGTATAGTTGGACAAGCACTTCTCTAGTCCTGCTGGCCACACTATTCCTGATGCAGGCCAGGATGTCATTTGTCTTCTTGGCCACCTGGGCCTACTGCTGGCTCATGATCACCAGCTATCAATGAACACCTCCAGGTGCCCTTCTGCCCAGCAGCTTTCCAGTCACTACTCCTCGCAAGCCTGTAGTATTGCCTGGGGTTGTTGTGACCTCAGCATCCTAAAGTCCTTTCTAATCGCTTTAGGACTTCTGTCCACAACCTCATCACTGCCAACCTGCATAACCAGTAGTGGGCAATAATCAGAAGGCCAAACCAGACCAGGGAGTTTCCTGGGGATGTCTCTGACCCAGGCCCCAGGGAGGCTGCACTGCCCTGTGGGATGGATCCGGTCGGCACATGGGGCCTCTGTTCCCCTCAGAAGGGAATCACCAACGACAAGAACCCTCCTTTTTCTCTTGACAGAAGCAGCCCTAACACGTGGGGCTGGCTGACTCACCCCAGGCAACCCCCTCCATGGACCTGCAGCTACAGCCTCAGTTGCCTGGCCCTCCAGTTCCAGAGCCCCAAACCTGCTGGGTAAGGGCACCTGGGAAGGTGAGGGAGGCCAGGAGGTGATTCGCTGCCTCCCCAAGCAGGGACCTGTTTCCATTCCCCCCCATCTCTGAGGTAGCAAGAGGGCAGGGGATCCTCTGCTTCTGGTGGAGCCTCCAGCTGCTGCCTCGGGCTGTGGCCCCACCGATG
>WTSP01016861.1:99944-114113 GCA_025331215.1 Actenoides lindsayi
TCCTTTTGTCCCCTCTTATAACACAATGTTTCCTGGCCTCTTTCATCCCACCAGCACTTCCCTGCACTGCTCCAGTTTAAATTGACTCACTGACAGCCCAGGTGATGACATTCTGTTTCTCATCTCTGTTAAAATATTTCACCTGATGCATCTTAGGGACATTGCTCCCATTTCTTTGGTGCCTGAGAGTCATCCTTTCATGAGTTTCTACTGCTACCAACAGGGTCACATTGTGAACTAAAGTTCTTCTTATTTCCTGTGTGCGTGTTTCCTGATGCTTTTTCTTATGAGATTTCATTTCATGACTCCTGCTCCGACTCCCATTCCAACTCCCAAAGCCACACACTTTCTTTTCTGTGCACTCAGGTTCTCCTTGTTCACTGGCAAAGTCTCCAAACTTTGTCAACTCCAACACTTCATTAGCACATACCTAATTTATACTCCAAGGTCATTAATGAAAATGTTAAATAAGATGAGTTAGACCAATCCTTGACAAGCTCCACTAATGAGACCTTCTCCTGCCCTATGCGCTTCCCCTTTCACAACCTGTTGATGTCTCCCCCCTTTTAGCCATTCCTCACCATCCTTACATGAAGGCCCATCTCTTCCCACTTAACTAGACATTTCCCATGTGGCACTTAATCAAGTGCTTCCCTGATGTCCAGACAGATTAGATCTCCTGCATTTCCTTTGTCCAAGGAATCAGTTATTTTACCCTAGAGAGATGTCAGGTTACTCTGCTGTGATCTAGCTTTTATAAATCCAGATGAAATTGATCCCACTCACCATAAACTTCCCCTATCTTGGTTTTTCACAAGAACATGTCCCAGAGCCTTATAATAATATTGAAGTTGCATCAGGAAGCCTTTAGGTCCCTGGATTGTGCTTCCAAGCCCAAACCATATGTATATTTGCTCTTTAGTTCCATGCTATATCACCTGTTTGAAATACCTATTAAAATATTTGCTGTCATTTCATATTTCTAGCACATCCAGAAGACTGGGGGAACCTCATTTCACACAGAAGTATGTGCCTTTTCAAATCACTCAATGAGTGCTTTGATTCAACACATTTTAACCTATAAATTACTAATTCACTGTGATTATTCGTTTGAGGCTTCAATATCTAAGATTTATTATTCAAGCACTGTAATGAGTAAACTTACCACAAACCATGTGGTATTATTTCCCAAATCATTATTGTGCTCTCAAATTGTATGCCCTGACATTAGTGAGCTCCACCTGAAACTGCTTTGTTTGCTCTGTTACAAATGAGTTTAAGATTCTGATTAACAAACTTGTGTTTGAAAGCCTGAAATTTTTTTTCCTAGGAATATCTAAATGGACAGGGAAAGAAGCCCTCCCATAAAAGGCAATGGAAAGGTAATGTGGACCCATTTAAGGTAATGTTCAGGCCAGAACTTACTGAAATTATCATCTCTACTGTATTCTATTGTGTCCAGGTCTTGATTTCTGAACATAAACTGGTATTTTGTTATAATTTTATACTTACTTTGAAAATAAAAGCAAAAATTAATCCTTCATCCATTCATTTTGGTTTTGCCTTACTTCATGCAGGCAAGATTGGGATTACCCCGATTTATTTTAATATAGTTTCACCGACAGTCTCATCCTCATACAGATCATTCATAGACACATCTCTGTGTCCCTGGACACCCTGCCATGCTGTGCATGTCAGATGCCACCTCTGTCACGATGGAGATTGTGCCACTTTCTGGGTGATAAAAGTCACAGCTGAGACCACAGTACATACCAGCAACAAACTTGCTAGAACAGACGTAAGAGGGACTTAAAATGCAGTAATCTGGGAATTCTTAGTGAAGATCCTTCCTGAATATTAATTCATTCACTTGATGATACTAAATATACTCCAGAAAAATCAACATAAACTGGAAGGGTAAAAGCCATTACGGAAAACAACTTTCATATTCTCTGTGCCACTTGCACTCCCTTACAAAGCAAAGTGCTTGCATTGTACACTGCAGCTTGCGTAAGGACAGAGACAGTAGCTTTTCATGCACATTTTATCAGGATTATAACTGCTGCACCATATATAGAAATGTGTGATAAGTGCATTATCAGAATTATAACTGCATTTTAATCACAGTGTAACAACCTCACAGAACATGTCTCTATGAGGCAGGCAAACCCAATAATGCTCAAGTCTGAATCTGAATTTTGAGCCCTCCATGAGTGTTTGAGTGGGTTCAAAATTAAGTAAAATGAGTTTATCTATCCTTATTTCTATAATAATACTTAGCACTTAGCACTTTTCATCTTCAAAGCACTTTACAAACATTAACTAATTAACTATTAATTGGTAAATTTGAAAAGGTTGATAGGTGAGGTGAGTTTCGGATAAGACCCAGCAATACGGATGTTTAGTTTATCTGTGAATTACTTAATCATTAGTGAATCATAGAAATTAGAAATGAAAAAGACCTATAGGGTCACCCTGTCCAGCTTGCTGCCATTACAGGATTTTCCCTTACAATATATTCTCAAGTGCTTTGTCTAGTTTAATTAGAAATTATCCAAGCAGTGGGGTTTCCACCATTTCCCTTGGGATATTCCTCCTTAGTCTAACATATCTGTCAGTTAAGAGGTTGTAATGCTCCACATAAGTTTTGCTTTGTCATTTCATCCCATCATTTTGATGTATGCCCTCTCAGAACATTTCAAACCATTCTGATGCAGTTTGATTACGTGCATAATTTTTCC
This sequence comes from Actenoides lindsayi, assembly GCA_025331215.1. Taxonomy (NCBI): domain Eukaryota; kingdom Metazoa; phylum Chordata; class Aves; order Coraciiformes; family Alcedinidae; genus Actenoides; species Actenoides lindsayi. Next base: position 102,686 of record WTSP01016861.1, read on the forward strand.
CTTTGCTCCAAACTGGGTTGGTCTGGACCGCAGCCATCAGATACTGGGAAGTATCTATTCCTGAAGAGAGAAAAGCTGGTGTTTGTTGCCACTGAAGACCAATTCCAGACTAAGCCACATTCTAGATGAAACCACCTTAACCTCTCTTCTCTCTGGAAGGTGGATTCCAATGTACTTTGAACTCAGGTATCAGCCTGGGCAAATCTTTCCCCCAATATGACCAGCATAATTTATAAAATTTCTATTAACTATATAATTTATGCAGACTGTAAGCTCCCCAGAGCACCTAAAGTGATTCTTACTGCATTGTCCCTGAATCCCATGCAGCAAATATAAGGCTCTTCAGCCCTGGTCTAGTACCGAGCATAAGCAGCAGCTTTTTGTTCAGAGAAACAAAGTTCATTCCTTTCAACCAAGAGGTGTCAGAAGATAACCCTAAAGGAGCTTGTTGCCAGGATAAATTGAGGTATGCTGCTGTGAACTAAAACAGAGATAAGGAATTAAACAAAATGCTGTGGTGTAAAAGGACACTAATATGTACGTGGTACCAAAAGGTCTGAACTAAAATGATATAATTAAAAAATTACTGCACCTCATTATTTTTTCACATTCTTGGCAACACCCAGAATTCATGGGTTTTTCTGCTACTTCTGACATCAAGAATGTTCTAATTTCTCTCTGGACAATGCATTTTCCTGACTGTGTCCTCCTAAAAGCCATTTGAGCGCTTCTCCAAATCCTGGACCCATACAGTTTTGGCTCCATGGCTACCTTACATATTACCCACTCATTTTGCCAGGGCCAGTCAGCTGGATCTGGGTACTCTTTCAGTCTCAAGTAACCCAGGGTTTCCCAATGTCACTAGCTTCCTACATAGCATCATCCATTTTCCATGCCAGGGAATCACAGGAAGATGTGAGACGTGACTACATCAATTGGTCTATTTAAAACTGTTGCTTAACTGATGTGGATTCCTAAAATAGCATCACACGTCTTCACAAAAGACAAATAGGCCTGCTAGTTTGTCCAGATGATCCAGATCATGCAAGGCAAGGATGATTTGAATTTGAAAGCATTTTTTTTTTCTATTTCCTAATGTAAAATCTTTATGGTGAAAATCTAAATAAACTCTGGCTATATAATGAACAAAGACAAACATCTGTCACTTGTGTGATTCTCCTACAGACTACGATAACAGATCACTTCTGGCCAGTTTACTGCAACAAAAATAAAGCTGAGTATTTAAAGTTCTAAAAATAAACAAACAGAAGTAAATATACTTGGCCTGAGACACTCAGATGAGAAGCCAGGTCAGGCTGTTTTAATTTGTTATGACCCAACAAAAGCTGATGAAAGCCTTTACAAGATTGCATTAAGGTCCCCACCTACAGTAGTGTATGGACCAGCCATGATACCTTAGAGTCAGACTGATCTACTGGGCAAAGGGATGAAAGCATGAATTAAAACTCTTGAGATCATGCCAACTCCTGCAGTAAAGAAAGCTCTATGTACATAAAGGAAAACCTAGAACTGTTTCCTCAAAGGACTTTGAAAGTTCTCCCACTTGTGCTGCAAGTCCCTTTCCTCCACCAGTGATTGTAACAGCACCGTTAATAATTCCAAAAGTCTGCAACTAGAATCCAAACTTTGAAGGCTCTTTTTGCTCTGAAGGAGATATACTTTCAGTCCAGTAGGGAAAAAAAAAAAAAGCTATGAGTTCTTCTACAAAATCAGCCAGTTTATTTTCTTATAACAACATGCAAAACAGTGCAAGTTTGAAGCTGTATCAGCAATTGTTGTGAATATTTTGTAGTCCTCGATGCAGTATTTACCTGGAGGGACAATGTTCGCTTTATAGAAGTCATCAGCTGCCTATCATTTTTCCAGTTTCTGGTACTTAAAAAGTAGTAAATTTGACTTTTATTTTTCAAATTATAGAAGAAAATAAATGTTCTCCTTTCTTGTGCACCACAGAAGCACATAGCTAACGGTATTAAATACAGACAATTCAACTGCGAGCTATTAGCATTTTTATTTCATTTCTTAATTTGAAGGGAAACTAGCTTAAAAAAAAAGGATTGAAAGAGACTAAGCACGTATAGAAATAAACTTCAGTGCTGCTCTGCCAAAAAATTCTCTCCCACACCAGGGGTAAGATTTTATAAAGCGGTTAGTGATGCCTGGGTGCTTTGTTTGAAAGGTCATTTCAGAAGGGGCTACACGTAACCCACCTGATAATGATGCACCTTCCACATCAGGCATCTAGAAAAAAGTGTAAGCAAACCCCATGATTCCTTGTCTGCACGAGAAATCTCATCTTTTCATGAGCCAAAATGGTTTAATGGCATTTTAGTCACACGTGAGTACAGGTGGCAGAGCCTGGCTGAGTTTTTTCAAACTGGTTACAGGGATAAAATTACATTCATGTATAATTAATACACACTCAGTCATTTTTAAAGAAAGATATTTTTCAGACAGACATTCAAAGAGCTGAGTTTTGATTTTCTCTGCTGCTAAAACATTTCCCAGAGATGTGTGTGTGTGTGAGTACGCATGCCTGTGTGAGGGGAAGAGAGAGAGAGAGAGAGAGGGGGGAAAAAAAACCTTACACATTGCTCAAAATAAGAAAAGAAGAAAAAACCTAAATGTCACTATGTACACTTGAATAACATAATTTGACAATTTGCCAAAAACCCCACAAACAAAAACAACCAGCCCACCACAGTATATAGGACATAGGAAGTTGCTCTCACAGCCATTCAGTACTCACATGGACCCCATCCCCTCGCAAAATCCAACTTCTTATTTGGTCAGTTCACATGTAAATACAACAAATCCTTGATGGATCCCTTCGTGTACATTTCACAAACTCTATACCGCCCCTTGACACAATGAGGAGGGATGCCAGGGTCCAGGAAATGGAGAGGACTCTTTGCCACAACTGTGGCTGGAGGGTCATGGTGCACACACTCGCCCGGCACGTCTCACATTGTCACTTCTGTCGGTGTATGGGACCAACTCCCTACATTTTTTTTTATTTTTTTTTTTTTCCTCCCCTGAAAATCAAAAAGCGGTTCATGAGTTGGTCGAGAGCCAGCAAAAATGAATAGTAATGAGCCAATTTCAATAGAAATAGGCTCATTACCATGCCAGCGGCTGATAAAACCAAATGCTCTCAATTCTCTCCAGCAAACGAGGTGCTGGAGGCAGTGTCCACCCTCCTGCCTGCAGGAAATAACTCACGATTTCAAAATTAAAAGGATCAAAATACAAGTTGGAGTTTATTCCTATGTTCATACCTCAGTCCCCCTGCAGGGCTGTTTCTAACCAGCTGCCAAAAAAGCTCTGATACTGCTCAGAGTCTTTTTCTTGAAAAGAGGAAAAAAAAATATATATATGTTCCCTATATTGTTCACTCCCTGAATGGTAATAGGAAATCCTATGTAAACTCCAGAAAATAGAGACAGTCAAAGGAGCTTCTTTGAATTCAGCACATTTCTCTGTGAACAACAGGAGGCTACAGATATTCTTCAGAGTGTCTGAAACCTACTTGCAATTTCTGAATTGAAAAAAGGAGAAAAAAAAAAGAAACAAAACCAAAAACAAACAAACAAACAAAACCAACCTGCATGCCAACCCTAAGCCAAAACCCTAACCAAGCAAACATAAGCCTCTCAAGCCAAAACCCCTAAACTAAAACCCTACACAGAGCATAAACATAAACCTCTCAAGCCATAAAACGACCACATAATGACAGGAAGCTGTTGATAAACAAATTAAGATGATCTGGAGAAAATAAAGAAACAGAAAAATGTTTTCTTATGCTCTTGGTCTCTCCACATGTCTCCTGACAGTGGTAGGACATGAGGAGCATGACTAGGTCTTGACAAGCTAAAGTGATTCCATTTTTACCCCAAAAGTGATTTGGACACAGGGCTGGAGAGTGTGTCCTGGGTGGCAGAGAAACACCCAAAACACGCGGAGATGAAACACATTGGAGCCAATGTTCAGTCTCTGGAGGAGGGACAGACAAATGGACACCAGGACAGAGAGTGCATCCCCTTGTTGGCATGCTTTGCCAGTGAAAATCGGTGGAATCACTCCACTTCCCTCCCAAACTTTACAGGGGAAGAAAACAAAGCCAGATTTCAGGAGAAAGAACTCAATACTGCAATAAATGGAGTATAAACACCTCCTGTCGAATACATTTTGAAAGCAGAGTAATTAGCAGGGCAGGTTTTTTAACCAGAGGAAACAGAGCAGCCTGTGACATTACCTGGCTGCACAGATTTCTCCCATTTTCATTTTTCAGGGCAGGTTCAATGTTTGGTAAGCACCCTGTTTTCCAAACCTCCCTCTCCCTGGCCAGGACAGCCCCTGCTGCCCCCAGCCAAGGCTCCCTGACCATCTGCTTGGTCAAGCCCGCACCACTTAGCCTTCCAAAATTATTTTTCCTTCTGCCATAAAATCTTGCAAGGCTTTCCATTTTAGCAGCTTGAGAATTTTAACTATCCCCTCTTTGCCCTGCCAGCCACTTAAGCCCTGAAACTACAAGCCAGCTGAGTGGAGTACATCATCTGTAAACTCGACTTGCCTAGTCAGGGGATCTGGGGGGCTTTCTGCAGCACTGAAATAGAGCCTTTTAACACTGAACGGTGCAAATTGTCCACTGGGGACAACTTCAAATGTCTCTACAATGCATATTTCGCAGTGCTTACTGGCTGGCTCCGGCAGAGCTGCTACTACTTATTTAGGAGCCTACAAAAACTATTTTATAGATTTTGTTTTGCTAGAGTAAATATTAAGTTTTAAATACATTAAGAAAAATCAGGGCAGGAAGAGAAACAGATTAAATAAACCTTTCAGAGAGACTATTTACTTTGTATTTCTGGGTTTTTTTTAACAAACTCCTTTCCCCGAGGTCAAGACACTGACATTTTAGTACACACAGACTTTAAAAATGAGAACACTCTCTCTTGCACACACGCTTACTGAAGGCAGCTCCTTTTGTTAATATTAAACTTTTCTATCTGGTTATGACACTGGCTGATATAATAAAGCAGTGATAGTCTTATTATTCAAGCACTGCTCTGATAAATTATCCACAATAATTCCGGAGCCAAAGTTGTCTGGTTCCAGCTGGTGTTGCTTAGATCTGTCTTAAGTCATTAGGAATCAGTGGAAAACTCTTTTTCAGAGTCCAGACCTGACCCCGTCTTGTCCCCAGAACACCTATGTGCATGTGCTTACATACATACAAAACACATCCTCATTGCTAATCCACTTCAATTAAGGTTTATGGAAAATATTTTACCTTGTGGGGTGTTTGTCCCTTTTAACCTCTTCTCCTTCCTTGTCATTATCTGTGGATGGTAATGCACTTGTAACTCAGTGTCACTCAAAAAGCAGCTTGTCAAAGACCAAAAGAAAAGCAAGCTGCAACTAATTCAGGCAGATATACCTTTATTTAGCAATGGGACTTTGGAGCTAAGTCTCTCTCTGCACTGATCAGTCCAATGATGTAGCCTGAACCTTCCCCAGATTCCCTCTGCAATCCTTTACACCGTACATACTTTTACACACGCTTCAGAAGTGCACATACAAAGACTTTTTCTCCTGGCGCTCACTGATGCAGAGATTCATACATGGTTTTACCACAGATAAGTTTTACAGCTCAGCTGAGCAGCATTCTCCCTCCAAAGAAAGTATAAACCTCAACTGCTCCACACTATGCAGATCTTGGTCTTCAGGCTCATTTGGAGTTGATGGAGCCCATGGTGCCAGAGGGCTGGTCCCACATGAGTTTATATGTCTCTGTTCAACCTGCACATTCACATTTTATTCTATCTTGCAAAGACAGGGTCTGAAAAGACCCCTGAGATCACTTAACTCACCTCCTTACCAGCACAGGGTACAATTCATTTCTCAATACATCACCCCGTCTGGTTTTAAATGCCCTCCAGTTACAGTTTCTTCAAACATAAGTCACTGGGCTCAGTTCAAGAGTAAATGGATGAAATCCTAGGGCCCACACACAAAGACAGTCCAGGTGATCAAAGGGTCCTTCCTAAGCTTCAATTCTGTAAGTGTAGGAACCAAAGGAGCTTCCATTGTTTCATAGTGGCAGCAGCCAAGCAACCTCAGACATCCCTCCACCAGTGAATTTTCTTCTCAATATCTGGGAATTTCACCCACTTCTCTCTAATTTACCTTCTCTTTTCTTTCCCCCTTTGTGCTTCCCATATCTTTTCTTCACCAACCATCCCTTTCAGCCCCCTACACCATCCACACTCAGCTCCAATAGGTTTGGGCACTTTTTTTGCTGTGGCATCCATGTAGACTCCCATCATCCCAGGGTGATCTCAGGGCTTCACCAGAGGCTCTGGTGGCTGAAGAATTTTTCCATATTAAATCTTTTATTGTCATTTATTGATGTTTCTCATGTTTCATTTCTCTCTGTATCATTCCATATTTGCAGCTTCTTTTCATTTGATATCATCTGTGAGGATTTTCCTTATTCTGGATCATTAACGAAGATGTTAATTAACGCGAAAGCTCATGCTGTGGTAACTCACCAGAAGCCTCTTTACAATTCCGCATCTCTCTGCCCAGCTTTTACCTTTGTTTCTTGTCCCTCCACCAGAGTTTAGGTCACACAGTGGAGTTTGCACTCCTGCAAAAGTCAGAGAGACGGCACAAACACAACGTGGAAGGATTTGGGAATCTCTCCTCCTGCCCTCGCTGGCTCCCTGATAAAATGTGTCTCCTCTTGCCCTCCTCCTACCCTCTTCACAGTTTGCCCACCTGTAAAATAGGGGCAATTGTACAGGTAGAGTGGGACAAAAGTGTTGTTGGCAGCATTGCTATTAGCTTCTCCAATAAAATATCCTGCTCTATTCCTTGAGTAAACACAAAGCTTTAATTCTCATACACACAAAATTAAGCAGGAGGTAAACTTGCAGATGAGGTTTAAGGCAAGAAGGCTGACCAGACTGATTAGCCCAGGGTATCTGTGTGATACACATGTGTAAAAGCATGCCTGGGCACATACGTGTATTAGGAACCGTTGATTCTCCATTGTGATTAAGAGGTTATTAACAGCAATAGAAAATTACAATGTGCTTAAGTTTCCCAGGAAGCCTTGCCTAAGAGAGTCCAGCAGCTCACCCAGCATGTCCCCCTATTCCAAACTGGTTATATCAGCCTGTTCATAAACAGACCCAAATTCCTCCCTGGATGAAACCTGCCCCAGACATGCATTTTTCCAAACACAAAGAAGCGTGTTTCCACCTCTTTAAAAGAGCAAACTCTCTTTACAGATGCAAAACCTCAGCAGAACCGAACCCTTTTAACACAGCTCCAGCAGCAACCCAGCTGCATCCCTCCCAGGTCAATAACCAAAAAAAAGCATCTTGCAAGAGAAGTCCTTATCAGAGACCTCTAAATAATGTTATTTTTACACGCAGAGAAAGCTTGCAGGAGCGCCACAGCCCGAAACCAGCCCTTTTTCGAGGAAAGATGAGTCAGGAGGGAAAGGGCAGGTCAGGAACCCGCGCTCAAGGTCGCCGCTGTACAAACACCTGCTTGTTCGCAGCTGGCACCTGCGCTGCCTCGCAAACACAACGGGGCCGGCTCTATCGACACAGCCCTCTGCCCTGCACCGCAGCAGGAGGCCTGACCTCCCTCCCAACTTTAACAAAAGGCAATGAAAAGGAAGATTTTTATTTTTTTTCCTACCAGTCCCAGAAGGTCAAGTTTCTCTCCCTCCAACATGGTCCTTCTGAAAAGATTAATTGGGCCTTAAAGATTGCAGGTGTCCTGCCAAGCGAGCGCAGCCGCTCACGCCCCACGCGACTTAAAGGATGCCTGTGGAAAAGAGTTTCTTTATGCAGCCCCTCAGTTTTTGCCCAGATCCTTTCCAGCCGCACAGATGCCTACACAGAAAGCATAAAATAAGGTGGAGATCACCAGCAGGAAATTCCACACATCCCCCTTGGGGTGGTTAGCTGCCCTCCACCTTCTATCTGTGGGTCAAGCATTTTGGCAAGGCTACATCTTTTTTTTTTCCATGTTGTGCACTAACTAGCTCACCACTGCCATTAACTGCCAGGTACAATATATATGTAAGGGTAAACAAGCCTATTTACTATCTCCTTCCCCCCTGGTCTCCCTTTTTGTTTGGGTTTTGACTTAGCATCAAGTTTATTTAAAGTCTTAAGGTTCTGCCTCTCCACCCTCCTGGTACTTGCAGGATCTTTTCTGGCAGCTCACATGCTGGCAGACCCTCTCTGGGGTGGGATGCGATGGCCAAGGCCAGCACATGCTTGCTGAAGGCAGCATGTACCAGCAGCAAGGATGTATGGTATCAAAGTAACCCACTGCAGTGGTTCAGCTAAGGTGTTACCTGTCCCTGACCCAACACATCCCCCGAAAAAATCAGGCATTTCACGTCTCTCTTATTAACAGCTTTTATATAACACTCCTCCTTCTTGTATCTCTTCTTCCAAGGTTCAGCTGTCCTGATCTCCCATCAACTTTCCATTCAACCTCTGATATCTTTCTTTAAAAATATCCAGTGAGATCAGGTTATGCGTCCCAGCCACTGAGTTCACTTTGCAGAGCAGGAGGGACAGAGGGCTTGGCAAGCCAGCCACTCCCTCCAACAACAGCCAGGATGCAAGAGGAACCCCTGAGCATACCACAGCAAAGATCTGGCAGTAAACAAATGAACTTTGTCCCAACACAGCGCTGGGGACAGGGATGTCAGAGATCACCCTGGATTAAAGATTTTGACTTTTCCAAAGGGAGTGCACTGGAAACAAAGTGCTGCATGAAAAGGAGATAAAGATTTTTTTTCCTCTGAATTGCTTAATATCTTGGCTTTCTATTTATTGTCAGTTATAATGTCAGTAGCACCTGTTTCAATGCATTCTTGCTGCATGCCCACCAAATTTATATAAGAGGAAAAAAAGAAGGGTATTGGTTCTCTCTCCAAAGACCCTAAGACCCTTGAAGCAGGTATTGGGTGTCACTAAACCATCCCAAGACCAAGGATTCGACATATAACTTCTGGGATCCTTTACGCCCTCCTCCAAATCTGCTAAACAGAAACATCTGCAAAAGGTTTAAGCTTCAACTTGAAGTGTGACATTCCTGCTACTACACAACCCCATGGTGGACAGCAAGGACGTCCCCTAACCCAGCTTTGACCCAGCTACCACACCAAAAGGGCTATGAGCATGATGAAAGATGGGCATGGAGAGCTCCACCTGGATAAGACAGCAGCATGGTGGTGTAGCCAGAACCTAAGGAGCTATTTACCTCTCTTTTACGTGGGGGGCTAATTAAAGCAGAGATCCCTGATTCAGATATCGGGCTGAACAGAGGTGGCTTCCCCAGCAGAGCTACCACCATGGGCATGGTGGAAGCCCTCCTTAATTGCAAATGTAAGCATTGACATTCAGGCAAGGCCTTTAGTGACCCCCAAAGAAAATAAACAGATATGCTCCTGGAGACTTAATGATTCTGAGAAGTGAAATCAAACCTCTCCCCTCACAAGCTCGAGTTGAAATCTCCATCCCAAAGCACCTGCATCGGCTGGGTTAAAGCTCTCTCATGTTCTCCTGGAGATAAGTTTTCTCACAGATCAGTTTTAAACAGCCACAAAACTACATGTCCAAACCTCCATCGAACTGACAACCACCCCTGTGGAGCAGCTTGGATTGAAGGTAATTTGGTGCTCAGAAACAAGGGCAGCCTCAGTGCTTGGAAGTAGAAATGTATTTTGCATCATTTTAATCAAAACAACAAAAAGTGAGTGCTTTTGAACATAAGCACCCAGCTACATCTTGGTGCTCAAACAGCCAAGATATCTTTTAGGGGGAAAGCTCTCCACCTGCACTGGGTGAATAGTGTCTAATGTTTTGAGGAGGATTAGATGAAGGAGTCAAGTTGCAAACAATAAAAAAGTGAAGCTTAAAAAAAAATACCCATCCCTAAAGGCCTGAGCCTTTTCAATATCTCTCAATTTCAGGGGAGATTGCCATCTCTCATGTCCTACATGAATCCAGCAGCTGATAACTATTACAAAATAAATGTCAACAAGGGAGTGTGTAGCAGACACCAGTGAGGTGCTGGAGGGGTCTATGGAGGGTGGCAGGAAAGAAGCATCATCTCCGAGACCCTTCCATGTGCAATTGGCTACTGCCAGTGCCTTCTTGCATTAAGGAAGCCCCCCCACCCTGCCAATATCATCCTCCCAGGCTTCAGCCACATGCCTGGACACCAGATCAAGATTCTCAGCCCAAACGGTGCTAATTATTGCTCCAAAGCCAGCTGCTTTGCACCAAGCATCCACTGCCCACCCAATCACACCACCATGATTTCCATCGTGTGACTGACCGTCCATTTCAGGAGGACAGCCTTCTTGCAATGCTCACACCAAGGTCACCAAAGCTAAGCCTTCAAAACACTGATACAGCTGAACAAAAGCTTCACTTTCCTTTCCCCCAAAGGAAACAAAATTTAGCATGATAAACTGCCATCTTAAACCCATGTAATAATTTTAGCACAATGAAACAAGATTTACTCAATTTAGTCCAGGCTCTAAACTTTTGAGCAAAAGGTGGAGGCAACCTGGCACGATCTAGCACACCCAAAGTAGACCCACCCTGGGAAGAGGGGACAGATCCTGTCTTTGATACCACCTCACTGAGTATCCTGCCTTGAGCGTGTCTTCACGGCAGCTCCAAATTAACACCATCATTGTATGCACTGAGCGCATCGGCAGGAGAAGAGGTGGGGATGGCTCAGAAAAACATGCAGTTTTTAGAGCAGGCTGGATTCTCCATGTGCTGAACCAGAGAGAGCCAAGCATCTCAATTTGTGCAGAAGTTTACTGATGGTCTCCATTCTAAACATTCATCTTTCTCCATCAGCATTTCACCTTATAGGTGAAAAGAAGTCTTCTGGAAACAAAACCAAATATCTTTGCATTTCACTGTTCAGGGAGAGGGGGCAGGATCTGGTGCAATTTAATGTCCAGGCACACGCAGGAATCATAAACCATCCAATTCCTTTCCAGGGACAACAATAACAACAACAAAATTTAAAAAAAAATAAATCCTTAACTGAACCAATATGCTTTTTTCCATATTTAATAATTTGATTTTGAAGGCTAGTCATATCAAAGAGCAAAATATTCAATATTGTTAATTCAGTTTTGCAAAATATATTCTTAATTTAAAAATGATTTTGCTCGGAGTGGTAGTGTAGTAATAAAGCAGGTATTGACCAGATCTTATTGATTGTGCTGTCCTCGGGCAAGGAACACTGACCTTGCTCACACTCTTATTGCTTACGCTTTCCCTGGCCGCCTTCATCTATGCCCGCTCAATAATATATTATTAATATATATTTAATACTAATT
>WTSP01016862.1:0-62010 GCA_025331215.1 Actenoides lindsayi
GCTGCCAGCCGTGCGCTCACGGCTCCGGCTGGCGCGGCCCCTGTGCCCGTGCGGGGCCGCCCTGCCCTGCCTTGCCCTGCCTTGCCCTGCCCCGGCTCATGTGCGGGCGGGCGCGGAGCGGCGCGGCCGCGCTGTAAGCGCTGGGTGCCCGGGCGTCGCGGTGGGCCGCGGCTCCGCGGGGCTCGGGCCGGCGGCGCTCGGTGATTATTTTCGTGTTTACAGGAGTAGCAGCCGTGGTTTAGCCTGGGAGCGTTATTCCTGCTCCTTGGCAGACAAAAGTGCGCCCCGAGACGTCGTCAGGGAGTGATGCGATCGTACAGAGTCCGGCGTAGGGAGCGCGAAACTGTACTCGGGACCCTGACAGCTGAGAGCCGGGGCAAAATAACCCGCTCTGCCGCTGCTGCGTTGCCCTTTGCTGTCCTCTTCGCCGGCGTTCGCATGAGTACTTATTTTGGTGGAAAAAAAATAATAAAATACTTGCCGTTTACAGATTCGCTTAAAACGAGCTTATTGGTCTTGGCAGCGCTTGCTGTAAAAAGTGCATTCAGAGCGTGAAAGCAGAATCCCAACGACGGTGCGCTTGGCTGAATGAAATTCCTGTGCAGAGCGTACGTTAGGTTTCTTTTAGCCGGCTACTTACTTCATCTCGCTGCGTGCTGAATAGTTATTGACTTCAGTAAGTCGGTGAATGGCTGGGCAGGCGTGCAGGGGAGGCTCTGCTGCTGCTTTTGGAAGGGAAATTCGGTTCCACAGCTACCGCACCTTCCTGCCTTGCTGAAGGATATTGTTCGGACTCGGTGGCAGTGAGCTCTGTGGCTGGAGCGGGGATTCCTTCTGGGTGAGTGATGCTGGCTGGCAGCGTGAGGGTCCGCAGGATCCTGCGAGTAAATGAGACGTAAATTTACCAAACACGGTGTGGAGACTCGGCAGCGTGTTGGTGTGTGTTGCAGGTTCTGATACACGGATGTGCTATGAATGCTGTTCGTGCAATTTTGGTATTTTCAGAGGTACATTGCTGTTTGTGTTTAGAGTGACAGTTTGGTCATTTGAAGCTGTGGCAGATTTTTGCTAGCTTTGCTGGTGTTGATATTTTGCCTTTGGAATGGTGTTTTAGCAAGCTACGTATACGTGAAATACAAAGGGCTAAATCATTGACAATATATGTAATATGTAAAACAGTCTAACATGCTTTGAAGAGAGACAGGGAATAATAGCAGGGGTTCTGAAAGCAAAGTATTTAATGAAGCGACACAAAATGTTATTGTCCAAGAACTTCTGGATCCAAAGAATGCCTACAGGATGGTACAGCAACAGCCCAAAGAGCAAATTCACTGAGACTTCTCTTCAGCTCTTACTCTTCTTGGAAGAGTTCTCATGAAGAGGTTTAGCAAGCATAGGTTAATTGACGTTATGGTTAACTGAAGGAGCTGAATACCTATTGCAAGAACCTGTGCGTGTGGGAGCAGCTGATGGAAGGTAAAAGTGGTATCAGTGTAAATTAAGACCAGTTGTGTCATTGTGGTACAAGTTGCCATGTGGACATCACTTGCTTTCAGTTCTGGCTATGAAGAGTTGGAAGCAAAACTTTGAAAAAAACATTGCTCTGAAAATATGAGCGTTGAGAGTTGGTGTGTGTTTTGTTTGTAACCAAGAAAGGTGGTTTTGATTTAAAATATTAATTAAATCTTTCCTTTATGAACTAAGTCATGGGTAAGAGCTTGATGTGTCGGCATCTGTCTGCATCTCATTTAGTGATCAGAAAAGGCTGATCCTCAGCTTTTTATGTGGGTAAGCTTTCAGCAAAATATGTATTGCTAAACGAAGGGTTGCAGGATTTGTCCTTGTATAGTAGTGTCACAGTGTTAGTAAATGAGTGGTTACCAGTAGAATCTGCCTCTAATCTGGGTTGTCGTTATTCTGTGACTAAACATGCAAAGAATGCAAGTGCAAAGGCTGACTCCAAAGCAGATAGTCACACTCTGGGGTACCTTGTGTCTTGTCTGATTCTCTTCTGCACCTTCTTGCAGAGCTGAGGAGTCTTGCAGTCCACTTGCATTTTCAGGCTGATTCACTCCAGTAGCTTGCTAAGTATGGCAAAGCATCTGTGTTACACTTAAAGTTAGGTTCCCTCCTGGCAGAAGGAGACACCACCAAAGACTGCTTCATTCACCATGATGCCTTCTTGGTTTCCCACTGAAGTAGTTTTATCTGTATCTGTAGTAAAAGTGATTTATTGATACTAGCTTGTTTCAGAGGTAATGGGTCTCCAGTGTGGGCAAGGTGTAGAAGGCTTAATATTCTCACATATCCATGTTTTGATAGAGGGAAATGTTTTTTTTCTTCACAACAAAGTTCTAATTTTCCACTGCTTTGCACCCCAGGGCACAATTCTCCTAGTACGTGTTATCAGCAACAATTGAAAAAGCTGCCACTCCTCAGTGGCATGCAATACAAAGTCTGGCCAGTGTCATTCAACTGTTGCAAGCAGTTATGGTGTGCTTTTTGTCATGGTTGAAGTTTCTTCTAACCCTTCTCAGCTAACAGTTAGTTCAGGTGTGAGACTTTAATGTGTTCTCGCCTATTTAATAACATGTTGCTTCAGTAATACCTTGTAATGTTGAACTCTGGAGTTATCTGCATTAAATCTCTTGTCTTTCAATGTCATTGACTCTCCTTGTTTATATATCCGGAGGAGACAGCTATTGAAATTCCCAAATATTGTTTAGATAATCTTAATTATAATAATGGAATCTATTACAATGAATATTGTTAAGTGCAGACTATTGTTAAAACTTAGGCAAGACACTAGGGGAAAAAATGTCAAATTTTGCTTCTTGGTAGGTTGTGTTCTAATTTAATATTCAGTGTTATAGGAGACAATCTTTGAGTCCCAAGATACTGATGAAATGTCAGTTAAATTGTATTTCCCTCCTTCAAAGCAGTGCAGAGTATTCCATTTGCAACAATACTGAGAAATCTTTAGGCGTTGGAAGAGTCATTTAACTTTTTATTCTATGTAATCTATAGTTTAGTTCGTACTCAAGGTAGATAGACTGGAAAATGCTGAGCATGCAGGAAGTACAGACATAAAAAACCAGAATTAGGAGCACTGGGAAAAAGCCAAATGAAGTACAGGAAAGTGTAGAGAATTTGTAGAACAGACATTTACCTACAAGGAATACTTTTCTCTCTCTCTCTTTTTTTTTCTTTTTTCCTCCTTTTCTCTCCCCAGGAACTACTCCTGTGAGTGAAACCAAAAAGAACTTCAGGACACTGAATATTTATTAAAATGAGGAAGTACTTTGGAGGTTTTGGATTTATTTTCTACACCAGCCTAACTTTTCTCTACTGTTCACCTCTTTCTTATATCCTGACACAGTGAGCTTATTATTGTCAGCATTTAATACAGCCATATATATTTTTGTAGCACTTTATAGCAAGTCTTTAGGATAATAGACCCTACCCTACCACACACCTCATTGATGACTTTTTTTTTTCAGCAATTAAGGCAAGTCTGATCAGATCAGAAATGAAATTATTTAGATATAATTAAAGTATGTCAGTATTAATGAAATTATAAAATGCATATGAGCTTATTCAGTTTCCCTTTTCACCAGATTTTTTTTGGCTATATTTATTTTAAATATAGAGTACAAGCTGTAGCTAATTAGCATGACACTCTGGAGGTGGTCTCTATGTAAGCTAAATGGAGAGAGTAGGATGAAGGGGGAAAAAAACCCCGATGTGGAGAAGTAAAAGTGCCAGTTAAAAAGCTTTGCCCGTAGAGTGGGTTATTAGTGAGTTCTTATTAGACAAGTGGTGGCAAAACCTTTCCGGGTCACGTGGAAAACTTCAGACCTGAGTGGAATCCTGTGCTGCTGTGCTCGTTCATGCTGGGTACAGGCAGAGCGGCCTCTCTTGGGAGAGGCTCTACTCTAGTTTCTCTTTTACTTTTCATGTAGAGCTGCAGGTTGTCTCCTGCTCTGTGGGCTGGCATGGCGAGCTGATTGATGGTGGTGTGGAGCTGGGACCACGTGCACTTCCAGAGTTGCAGCAGGTTCAAGGAGAGGTGCTGTTAACACTACCCCCTGTGCAACAGCTCTGATGGATTTGCCATGGCTTTTCTGTCGTGGATACAGAATATTGCAGACACCTATGTCTGTTACTGTTATTAAATCGCTGAAGGCTTATTTACTTTGGCTATGTCTGTAATATGCAGAATTCAGCTTATGGTATGCACATATGAATATACATATATGTGGGTGTGCGTATAAATATTTCCGTGCTTATTTCTGAATGTTAAAACATATTTTGTGCTCTTGCGTGGAACTTGTGCAGCTGCAAAGGGGGCAGGTTTTGAACTTGTGCAGCATAATCTTAAGGTTCAGGGTTGCTGCTTGTTGTTGGAGTTTTGGCAGTCATGATTCTGGAGGTTTTAGTTCTTATCTAGGCAGATATGAAAAAGCTGCTCCCTGTGGCAACAATATGTAGCAAAGTAATAGAAGACAAGCTTTAAATAAATGATAAATAGAATCTTTATTAAACCCATTCTTGCATATGGGGAGCATCCTACGAAGTTATATAGAAAGCTGCCTTCCTTGGGTCTCTGAATGAAACCTGATTCACTCCCTGTGAGGGCATGCTTTCCACTGACAGGGAAGGAAGATTGCTGTCAGTAGCTCAGTACAGGTAGCACATCTTTCTTTTCTCACATCTCCTTCCTCTTGTATCTGTTTTGACCTATATCTGCTTACTCTCTGCAAATGCTTTGGCATTAACGTTATCAAGTGGCATGTATTGCTCATTTCATCAATGTAATGCAGTACACCCTATCTCAAAATAATAATTAGAAATTGTTTTTTCTTTAAGAGAGGGTATTTTAGCCCATGGTATCGGTACATGCAAATATTTTAGCATTAGATACTATGTGGAAATTTAAATTTAGCAAAAATCTTAGAAAAATCAGAAGATCCTACCATTTAAAGCTTTCCATCTAAAGTTCAAAGAAAAGTCAAAGGAAGTTACAAATCATATGTCTTTTATTTTTTCTGGGGTCAACTGCAGGAAGTTATATAGCTACAATCTAAAACACATTCAGTTTTCTTTAGAAGTAGATATTTCTTTGTTTGGTCATTGTAAAAAATGCTGTTCCAGAGTGGTCTGTGTTTAGGTGATCTGAGATGCCACTCATGAAGCCGTGTGTTCTCCTGTTGAATCCTCTGTGCTGCTCCTCTGAGGTCATCCTCAGAAGAACTTGCTTTGAGATCAGGAAGTAAGGTAGCTGACGCTGCTCAGTATGTTAGGAGACCTGTAAAGCAATGCTGTATGATCCAGATGAAATATGTGAAAAGCTTTGTTGCATTTTCATAAATAGTTTAATGAGGTTTAGCTCTGAGCAGCCACCTTGCTTCAGCCATCAGATGTTAATATTTTAATAATAATAATTTAAAATGTTAATATTTTAGCTAAAACATTTCTCTTCAGAAATTCTTCAGCACAAGCACCAGAGTGTTTTTCAGGTTTCCTGTGCTGATTAGGAAGTTTATTGCTTAAAATGTGGGGTATTTCTGTCCTGTCTCATGCAGAATTTGAGATGATCCTTGTGGCTGTAAGATCATGGCCCACTTCTTTCTTTTTAAGTTTTTCACAAAGAACACTGGCTACGTTAGCTGCTTGTTTACATTATAGTATTGCTGTCCACCCACATCTCTTGCTTTCTTCTAACCCCTTATTCTTAGGGTAGGGAAACTGTAGGAATAAAAGTATATAGTGATTTAAAAGTAACAATCAGTCAGGAGTGTGCGCTTGCGGCGATGGAGAGTAGTGGTGTGCTGGGCTGTATTGGCAAGAGCACGGTCATGCGGTTGAGGAGAGTAACTGTTGCTCTTGATGAGGCTGTTCCTGCAATAATGCTGTGTCTAATCTTTGGCCCCCAGTGCAAGAAAGGTAGGGACAAACTGGGAGAGAGCCCAAAGGAGGACTGCTTAGGTTATTGGGGCCTGGAGCACGTGGCATACAAGGAGATGCTGAGGGATCTGGGTTTGCCCAGAAATTAATTGCTGCCTTCCATTTCCAGATGGAATGTTAGGGGAGAGATGCTCTTTCCTGGGGTGTACAGGGAAAGGGTGAGGTGCAGTCATCACACGTTGAAATGGCGAAATAGGCATGAGGAAAAAAAGCAATGAAAGTGATTAAGCTGTAACCTGGGGTCTGTGGAAGTTGTGAGATTTGCCCTTGAATTTTAAAAACTTGACTGGACAAGACTCTGAACACCTTCATCTGACTTTGAAATCAGCACTGCTTTGACTGGGAGTTGGAGGACATGGCCTCTAGAGGTCTTTTCCAGCCTAAATTATTCTGATTCTTGAAGAATTTCCCACAGAGAAAAATGAGTATCCTAAGAGTTATGCTAAATACTCTTTTTAATTGCATTTTTATAAGGGAAGAGCTGTTTGTTTGCGGGATCAGAGAGAACTCTTTGTATAGTACTCATGGCCAACATCATTTAATATTAAAATGATTTTGTAAAGAGCACGTGCAAAAGAAACAAATTTAAGCTGTCTGTGGGGCAAAGTGCTTCTGTACTGTGGAGCTGCTAGGACTGGTTGCAGCCTTGCTGCCAGGGCTTGAGAACAGCACTGACAAATGTAAGCGGTGTCAAGTGGTCATCTTTGCTGGACTTGGCTTTGGTTAGTGTAGGTGAGTTCTTCACAAGTCTGGGAAGATCAGGAACACATGCTACATTTCAAACGGCTGTTGAATAAAAAGTGCGTTGGGGTGGTTTGGGTTTTTTTTGTGTTTTTGATTGTTTGCTTTTTAATAGAATGGCTAATGAAGAGCTCTCTGATTGTTGACACGTCCTTTGGGCCTAATGTAATGAGAGCACTCTTTGTGGATGAGGTGCCTGCCTCACTATTGTTAGTTGTGGCATTGTGTTTGACCATTTACTTTTTGTAATAAACAGCTTGTATATAAGATGTGCTGTTTTCCTCGGAGTTGTTTCATATTTCTCAGCACTAAATTGGTGCTAAGGCAGACGAGCACTTCTGGACTCTGGCATCTGTGTGAGGTTGTAATGACATCATTAGAAATCCCCATAGATTTTGCCTCAAGACTTTGATGTTTCTTGAGTTAGTGATGACCAAATAATTGATGTTATGTGAATTCTAATTCTGCCAGCATTATTCGTTCAAGCAGTATCTCACTGAAGGAATGGGAGCTTTATATATTGATGCCTATATGTTCAAACTGGAGAATTTGGTATTGGAGAACAAGTTTATTTGTTATCCTGTACATCTGTGTGTGTATATGCTTATTTGTGGGGGAAGGAGGGAGGAATGTATCCACAGTAACCCCCCTGCTCCCTCCAAACCTATTATGGTTTTGGTTTTTTTACAAATGGCATTAAATGTCTTGTACCAGTACTTACTTTAAATATGCTAGCTGTGATTCTAGGTTAAAAGTGAAGACTCTTGTTCAGCTTTTCAGAAGGACTGTCTGACACTGTGTGTGTGTGTGTGTGTGTGTATCAGCAGCACTATAAGCAGATACTATCAATCTAGGCTGCTGTATTTTTTCAGTGGGCTAGATTGAGTGTGGCCTTTCTGCAGAGGTACAATGGGCTTGTATAAAAGCTTGAATGATTGCTGTTGGCGTTCTGTAGGACACGTGGACTTCAGTGGCTTTTCTCCCCAAGGGCTGCCTACCTGTACAGGCCATGGGGTGGGAATTAAGGAGACACATTAAGGAGAGCAGGCGGTTGCTCAAAAGGGTATCAGGCAGGTGATACTCTCTTGTACTCTCAACAGGAAAGGGAAGCTGCAGCTTTTTGCTCTGGCCCTTACTGTCCTTGAGTCCTGCTTTTGTCTTTAATATTCTTAACAATATAATTTTTTATTATTTTTTTATTTTAACATCGAGATTCAAGCTTTTCAACTTTAAGTTGTGCTTCCAAAAGGACCTGAGAGTGACTTAGTAACCAGGAGATGCTAGTAGTTTTGAATCCCTTTTAGCTGCTGTATGTATTTACATCGTACTCGGGATGTGTTTTCCAGCATTGTAGACATATGAAAGGGAAAGATGATTTATTTAATTTTTAAATGAAAGATGAAATGCATGAGTTGTTATTGAGGAAGTATAAGAAAAAGGCTGAATATCACTAGATTCAGATCAGAAATCTGAGAGCAGCTCTGGTGGTTCTAATAAGATTGTGATATGGAAATAGCTTTGCTGATAGATCTGCTGTTTTATACAAAATCAAGTTGGGGTTTTTAGTTTAGTTTTACAATGAATTTTAACAATGTTAAGTATATATCTTTGATTTAGAGTATTTCCTGATTTGGGAAGCCAGTGGGGAAATGCTTTTCAAAGTAGTATTATGAGTACTAAGGGCTGGGCAGGCAGAGCACTTTGTTAGTTCAACACTCATTGTTTTGTAGTGCTGCTGATGTGAGAGGGAAAAACAAATTGTCTTTTGTGGCTGCAGTTTCTGCACTCTGGTACAGTCAGTCTGAAACCAGGCAATTCTCTGCTGAGGATAAAAAAGGGCAATACAGAGCAATTCCCACCCCCCTCCTGCCTCTTGAGTACTTTCTGTCTTCTGTGCTTTTCTTTTTGGGCAGGAGTGGGTTGACAGAAACAGTGCCTAGTTGGATCAAAAGGATTGGTAGGGGTCACATTATTGAAATGATGTTTCCCTTTTTTAAAAAGGGGATAGAATTTTCTCGTGTTGATGGTTGAGCAGCAAAGGTATTCGGTCTTTTTTTCTTTTTCCAGAGCTAAGTGGAATAAACTGGGAGAAGTTAATTGCATGTGCTCCGTGTCAGTGCAAACACAGTCGACTGACCCCAGAATGCCTTTGGGTGCTCATGGGGAATTTGGCATGGACACCTTCTCCTCAACTGGAACTGAGGAGAGGGTCAGTGTTGCGATTGATGGGGGTGTTAAGTAGGAAGAGGAAAAAGGAAGCATGTCCCAAATCTGAGACACCCACATTCAGAGACTTCTGTGAAACATCACTCTGGTTTTGGTTTCTTATTTGCGGTGTTCGAGATAACATTAAAATCTTCCCAGATTTTGCCCTGACTACCATTGTTCTGGTGATGAGTATGTTTGCCTAATTCCTTCAACATGTCATTTTGTAACTGCTTTTTCCCCTTATCCTTCCAGAATGTCAGACTGGCTTAGGTCCGTGAAGACTTCTCTGGTGTCAAGCTCCCTCTGACTTTGCCTCCAGTTGTCAGGAGCAAAGGTAAGTTATGGTGGGGTGTGTGTGTGTGTGTGTGTGTGTGTGTGTGTAAGTTAAAATTCACTCACAGAATCCCCTGAAGGAAAGAAAGATGCTAATTACTGCCCTCTTTGCATGGCAGTCTCTGGTAGATTTCTTCCTTCAGAGTTGCTTGCTCTGTGACAGCAGGCTATCGGCAGTAGAGAAAGGGAAATCCGAACGAATGGAGTCACTTTGAAAGTGTAGTGAAAAGTTAATAAATAGAGAACTTACAGGGAAAATACCGATGCAGGCTGTGTCAGGTAAGCACTTGAAAAGTGAAAAGTGACCCCCTGTTGGTTTGTTCTCCTTTTAACTGATCTTTTTGAAAATCTAATTGGAATCACAGTTGAACTACTGTGATAAAATGTTTTTGGTAAATAAAGTTGAAATAATACACATTTAGCAATGGTGAGTGTTGCTGGAAATAGTAGGTGAATGTAGAAATGAACACAAATTCCCATTTCTTGTTTCATCCTAAGGGCAAAGTACCCTTGGTGTAAAGCCCAGGGGACCTGTATAGTCATTAGCAGATGGAGCGGGACATTAATCTTCTACCCACAAATCTGTCCCAGTACATAAAGCAGGGAGTGTCTGTTGTCAGAATTGTTAGAGGTTGTATTAAACATGATAGTATAGCTTATAATCACAGTGCCAGCCACTCTTGCTGTTCATTGCTGTGTCCTCTTGGTTCTCCGGCGTCTCTGGATTTCACCTTTTCCATCCATGTATAATGGAGTAGTGACAGTGTTTCTGCTTCTTGAGATGTTGGCAGAAGCTTCTTCCAACACTCTAAAAGTCTCTCTCTTGCTTTAAGCATTAGAGTATGTTAGGATATACTTTTAAGTACTTTTTTTATGCATGTATGAATTTTTTTCTGTGTCACTCAGTCTCATTTGGCAGTAAGCTAGGAATCAGGCATGGTTAATGAGCTATCTCAGCAGCGCATTTTTA
Organism: Actenoides lindsayi; assembly: GCA_025331215.1. NCBI lineage: Eukaryota > Metazoa > Chordata > Aves > Coraciiformes > Alcedinidae > Actenoides > Actenoides lindsayi. The sequence goes on from WTSP01016862.1 coordinate 10,220, forward strand.
TGGGAGCATAGTTTAAGGTTGGGAGTATGTCCAGTCTCCAAACTGCCCAGTGAGCATTCTGTATTTGGAAACAAATGCCAGCTGGCAGAGGTTAAGGAGTGCATGCTTATTCTGCTCATGATAGCCAAAACATGCTCCCTGCTGTGTGCTTTTGGCAGCTTTGCGCTGGCAATATGTCTCAAATGCCAGTTGTGTGTCCTCCTTTCTTCCTCGTAAGTGTATCCCATAAGGCATGATTTAGCCTAAATAAAAATGTGCCTCTGTTAGACTTGGTAACATATGGAAAGAAAGAGACTGCTTGTTTTCAAAAATCAAAGTCTTTCTGAAACACCTGTAGTCCATTATTTCACAGTGGAAATAAAAAAGATGAATATCTTGTTTTCCTATACTCGGTGGCAAATTGGCCTTACAGTTCTGAAGGTTTGATGATTTTTGTGACACCAGTTCTTAGGCATACTACACTGAAAATTTTTTGTTATTTATTCTCAGTGAGAGTGCAGTTTGGAATTTCAGTCCTGAAGTGGCTGCATGTTCAGTTTATTTGAAGCTCTAACTCTACCTATCTGGTCAATGTATTAATTACATTGATGGCCAAATTAATAGCATTAGTCTGTTATCTGAACATAATCATCACCTCTTATATTTCTTCCTTATTGTTGAATTGTCAATAAACATCTTAAATAAGTGTAATTTTATTGAAAATATACCTTATGTGTAGGGAGGCTGACTTTTACATTCAAGTGTTGCAAATGTGCTTAGCTGAATTATTTGAAGTAGTTTGAGTTACTGCACAATGGATACAAGGTCTTGAGAATCTAAAGGTAAATAAATCCAGTCTATATTTCTTTGTCATGTTTATCTCCAGTAACAATGTAACTGGTTAAAAAAAAAAAAAAAAAGCAGTTAAAAAACCAACCAAACGCACGACAAAAAACAGGCAAACAAACCACTGAAGCTTTTCAATTCAATACTTGAGCAACTGCATTTAAGGTCAAGTTAGCTGCAGGGTAAGTAACTTGTGCGTAGAATTTGGATTTAGAAATATGAGTTTAAGCTACATTTTGCTTTTTAATTGAGATGATCTCTCACCTCCTTTGTTTGCAGCAGATGTCAATATTTCACAAGATGATAATTCTCAAACAATTTAAATGTCTTTTGCTTTTCGGAATCAATAGAATTCTGTTGAGATCTGATAAGATTTGGAATTTTAAAAAGCAGGTTTTCTTTTCTAACCTGTGTTCATTAGGAAAACGTTGCTACCTTGCCAAAATCACGAGCTTTCCCAAAGTCGGGATCACATGACCACTAAGAAGGGGAGGAACAGTACCCATTGGGAAATGCTAGGTTTTTGGTGACTGTGCTTCCACCTATCTGTTGAAGCCTGCTGATGTAGTGCTCCTGTTGCCCACTCTGCTTTCACAATAAGTAAGAACAATCTGCATTTCCTGGGAAGGAGGTAAAAAAGTGGGCCGTACTGTGACACTTTCCTCAAACCCATAAGCTTATCTCAGCATCTCTCTGACAAAACAAGACTCAGTTCAGTTGCTTTCTGCAGCTGATCTAAAATAGTACAAGCTACCTTTTAAGTTCTTTGTCACATCCATCATCCAGCTATATCCTGGATATCCAAGGGCATGGGCACCTATGTTCAGATACCTGAACACTTCTTTGTTTAGTGTGCTAGAGTGAAGTTGAGAGTGAAATCTTACTGTGATCTGTTAAAAGAACACCACTGCACATTGGTTAAGTTATTCATGCTCTAAAAAAGCCTTGGTTATGACATGCAAAAAAGGTATTTTAGAAAGTAGGTTGCAAAATCAAACCCTCAGAAGTTGTGAAATGACAGATTTATGTTATTTTTTTGCTGTGGCTGTAATTGATGCAGGAATGCAGATCTTGGCAGCTGTAATTTCATCATATCCTAACCATTGGGTACCTGAATTGGATATCTGCTAGATTAACAGACATGAGTGTGGTATGGTCATGGTGTTTAGTAAATAACATGGTAGCTTTTGTGTATGAGGAAAAAAGAGTATTCAGAGAAGAATGATCACAGAATTTGATGCTAAGTTATTATATATATGTAGAAGATAAACAGAAGTGGTTCAGAATTTAATTTAGATTTAATAAAATTAAATTAAATTTAATTCAGGATTTAACTTCCTTGTCAGCTAAATATATTTGCTTTGTATAAACTTAATGTGAATTCAAACCTGCAATAAGTAAGCACGTGTAACATAGTTGATTTCAGTGAAGTTTCTCCCATTTATGCTGGTGTTGAATTCTGCCTCTAGTCAAAAATAAGTTTTCTAAAAGTTCTGCAACACAGTTTTGTCTCAGAACAACTTTGAGGCTTGCCAGCAGTGTTATTTCTTTTGCGCATCAGCTCTAGTGATGTGCCAAAATACGGTCTTATTTTTACACTGAAAAATAAATGAAACCTATGTAGAAATGGAAACTTTGTTGAATGCCAGATTCTGACCACGTTACTCCCACTGGAAGCACTGGGACCATTTTTGCAATCTGCTCTGTTTTTATAGTGTTAAGAAGTATTTCACAATGTGGGAAATACTGGAAAAAATGAGTGCGAGAAAGGCAGGAAATCTGCCAACGTCCATGTCTTTTAAAAAAAGTTATAACCAACTTGCTGAGATGTGTTTTATGCAGATATCATATTCAAGTAGACTTCAGTTGTGGCCAGCCAGCTTTCATTTCAAAAGGGTTATTCTGTTGAGGAGAGGCAGATTGAAAAATTGGGGTACCTAAATATGTTCAACATAATCATAATTTCACAATTTTGGCCTGTTTTCCTAAAACGGTAAGAAACTTGGAGGCTCAGTCTGTCAGGTTTCTTTCCTTCACGTTTTCCTTAGTTTCTACATGTATTTTTTTTTGTCCAATGTAAGCAGAATTAAAAATATTAATTCCAGTAAGATTGGGGTTAAAACAGATGGAGGGGTTTGGAAAGGAGAGATACAGTACTCATTAAGAGATTGGTTTGCTCTTCACACTGTCTTCATCAGACACTAACCCTAGTAAAATAGGCACAGATGTTTTGCCTCCAGGAGTGTGCAAGCAGTCACATCCACTGAGGGCTTTGAGAAGAGGCTCTAGTGATTTTGGGCAGTTGTTGGCTATCAGCTTGTGTGAGAAGGATAGAAGAGGTATGTCATCTCATCATACCACCATAGAAAGAAGGAATAAATTTGTGTTATTAATCCAGAAGACTTTCTGAGTGTATTGCACCTGAAGTCACAGCTTGGTCTTGAGCCGAAGTCTTCAGAGCAGTTAGAGAGTTAAGTGTAATCAGGCTGAGCTGTGCAAGGATGATGCACATACTAAAGGAGACAGCAGCTGCCATTATAGCATTTTGAAAGCATATTCAGCCAGGTAGCACAAATTAGCAAGAAGTCTAGTAAGACCTGAAATGTTCACTAGTTTTGATAGCTGAACAGTTGTTACTGAGAGGTCACTAGACAGCTGAGGTCCTGTTAACTCGTGGCCTAAGGATAGCATATTCCTTAGCACAGTTCTCCTGTGGTTGATGGGAAGTTGTCTGTAGACCAGTGCAGTTGGGTGGTGTTACACTCAAGATTGTTATCACTGCTTCTTCATGATGATTCAGGAAGAGCATATTTAGCAGTGTACCTGCTAGGGCGTTCACAGTGTTTGAGGCTGAAGTTGATAATTTGTAGGATGGCAACACAGAGATTGGTCTGATGGACTACCCTACCAAACCTGTTCTTTCTTGGTACTGATCATTTAATCAGGTTATGATCTGCAGAACAAAAGCTCTTACATGAGAAGCTAAATTCACTTTGGACAACGCATAGTCCTTCATTGAACAGAAAATGTGCATGATGGATTTATGTTCTGAGCAGATGGTAGATTTTATATATAGGCCTCCTGCTTCATACATTTACACTGCTTTTAGGATGGAGTTGTAGTACTACTTCTACTTGCAGTTGTCTAATATCTGCTGCTATTATCTCAATTCATGAGATAGCTCAATGAAGATTGATCTTCATTTTTTATCTGAAGGGAATTAATAATCATCATCTCTAGGCTTTTTGGCTGGGTATGGTCAGATCTAGGGATCTGACTGTAGTAATCTCATTGGCAAGAGATGTACCTTGCCATAAACTGGATTTCCTTTTTCTGAAGCCTGAAATGACCTGTATCCTTGAGTTTTAGAAGAGGATGAAGATTGTGTGTAAAAAGGCAGTTAGACACTAAGTTCCCAGAGACTGGATTTGGTACATTTCTCCTATTTATATCTTTGCAAATTTTAATTTTTACTTGGTGTATGTGGTGGGTGTTTAAGGAGGCAGCAGAGAAGCTACTTTTTACTGCTTGGTTCTGTAATTATAAATACACTGACTCTGATACGAGAAACATGAGACAATAAGTCTTGGTGATAGTTAAGTTAATTCACTTTTAGAAGTTCAATAATTCATCTAAGAAGTGTCAGCAGCTGGGTCTTGTTAATGGTAAGCCTTTCATTTCTGTTAAATCAATTGTGAATAATAGGATCCTTCAAAGAAAAATGATGAAGTAAGCATTGATTTCCAAATTGTGTGTCTGATATTGGAGCATTAATAAAATCCAGAGCATGCCGGCAACTAGGACCTCATACACTGATCACCTAAGTAGCAATCAGAGAAAATCAATGATTTTTGTGTATGGTGCTAGATCTGTTAACATTTCATCTTTCTCCATTCATCATTGTGTCTATAATTTCATTTTTATAATTGTTTAGATTTTGGGGGGCTTAATAGTATGCATTGAATCAAGTGCTTACTGTCAAGCTTTTGTGAAACAGAAGTGGCATTGCCATGTTGTCTGCTATTCACTAGCTGTTTGTCTTCCAGTTTTAGGGCTTTCTATAGTAACAGTCACAGTAACCTCTGTGTATTTTCAGACGAGGCTAAATCTTCTTAGAGGAGTTCCAAGCAGACTTCCGAGTCCTCCGTTGTCTTTTTGTAAGCTGTGAGGAGCTGCGTTGCTCACTTATATGTAGGCACGTTCAGTCTCACAGGGGTGTTACAAACATCTCCAGTAATGATGGTAAAACCCTGTCAAAGAGAAACAGTCATAGAGAACGTCCTCAGAACAGTCAGACTCCTAGTGTGTTTTTTTCCTGCAACATCTTCCTTGTCCTGTTCCCCAGCTACACCTCCTGGCTGTGTGTGCTTTGCTCCGGGCTGGTGTGTCTTGTTGCGGAGGGTGGTGACTACCGGGATGTGTCAGAGACTGATGGCCACATTCTGTCCTTTGGTGGCTTTAATACAAAGAGTTTGGTGACAGGAGCATCAGTGAGTGATCAGAGTAGTTGATGGTAGAAATTCTACCCAGGCATGGAGGCCATCAGCTTTTGTGGATGGGCTGTCTGTGTGCCTTGTACTGCCAGCCTCAGTCAGATGGGTTTTGTAATGCAGCGTGAAGGTTACAGACTTGGGGGTGTGGGGTGTTGTGGGGTTTTTGTTGTAATTTTTAATTCTGTTTGAAGGCTGGGTTCTATGGTTTGGGTTTTTTGTTTGTTTGGTTTGTTTGTTTTAGAGCTTCTAGGCCCTGGCTTTTTTTGTCCAGTGTTGTGCTTACCAGTGATCCCATTTTGTTTAAAGCTGTAGTGAGTTTGTATCGAAACCGACACACAATCAAATTTGCTTCCTGTTGAAGTCAATGGGAGTTTAGGCTAAAACTGGACCAGGATTTGGCCCATAAAGCATAGCAAAAAAATTTAACAGTTATAATAAAACTCTTAAGGCAAATAAAATGTTCTAGCAGGTGTTCATAAATGTGCTTTATGCTCATAGATTCTGTTAAATGTTAATACTAAGGTCCTGCAGAAGCTGCACATAAGGACTGTGTGAAGGAAGCAAATGTCTGTTAAATGTGCTGTGCAATATTGTAGCAAAGGTGGGTGGCAGTGCAATGCCACGCTACCTATTAGACTGAAATATGAAAGCTATTAGAGATTCTGCTGAATTTTCATTTTGTGAGGGAGTAGTTTTCAAGAGAGTACATATCATATAAAAAAGCCATGTGTTGTACAAAACTGGAAACATCTTTGTCAGTGTATGCAGTTTTCTTGGATGTATGCAAAGCTTATTAGGGACAACTGCTAACATACTGTGTTAACAATAAATGTAAAATAAGACAGTACTTGTGAGGAAAATAATAGCTGAAAAGCTATTTTTTTGTATATTTCATTTTCCTTGAATTTTTGTGTTGTTTTTTTTTTTCTTCATGCCTTAGACAAACCCACAGGCAGAAGTCCTAACATGACCCTAAACACATTTTGAGAGTAATACGTGTTGGCAGGGCTTTATATTTCAATTGTTGTTTTATGCTAACTTTTCATATCTTTTTCATCCATCGCTTCACCGTCAAAGCACAGTAAGGTCCATTTTAGATTTCCAGGAGCTTTCTGGCTTTCCTCCTTTCTGGCTTCCAGGGGAAGCATTTGTTGGCTTTTTTCAGCAGGTTTTGCAGCATGCCCTGAAAACTGGTAGATTGTACTGGCTTGGTTTCTTTGACCAGTTAATTTCATTAGGATTCAGGTCAAACCCACGGGACAAAAAAATATCTGTGTGTACTGGAGTCAGTTCCTAAAATGACACCATGAATGCAGCAGTCATTGTTAGAATGTGTTTTGTTGGTGTTTGATTAATTGACTGAGTTATCATCTCATCAATGCTCAGTCATTGTGTTGCAGGATAAAAGCAACCACATATTACAAAGATACTCTCTTTCCCAGTTAACTTCTTAATGTTGTGTGCTAAAAGAGAATGCATTATCTTAGAAAACACTAGGATGGCTGAGTGAGGGAAGGTCTTTCACACGACATTTAGATCTATCAAGTTACAGGCATCGCAGCCGCCCTTGTAGCGCATGCCCCTGTCAGAATGGCCACATAATGTCAGAAGGGCTCTTCCACTGTTGTCTTGGTCTTGTCCTCAAGTGTTTGTTCCCTGCAGTGGTGGTGCTGGCATTTTTTTAGCTGATGGGAGTGGAAGTGTCTCAGAAAACTTGCTTCAGTCCACCTTGTTGTAAAAAGGGTTGAAGCATGAAGCATGCACTTACACCGTGACTTCACTTCTTTTGCAAACAAAACTTCAGGACTACCAGGGTGGTGCAACCTCTTAGCTTTCTCCTCTGTAGTTGTGCTGTACAAGTGTGCTTTTGAATTTTCAAAGCAAAGCTGAGGATCATCATCAACTGGCAGATTGGGAGCTCCCGAATGTCATAGTAGAGTATCTTTCCTTGTAATTCTTCTAGAGCAAGAGAAGCACGGTGGTGAAAGACTAGGAACTGCTTTTAATCAAGTGGAAAATACATCAGTACTTCTCTTGTAAGTTGTGGCACTTCCAGAATAGTGATATTCATGCAGAACTTTTAATCCCTGCAGTACATTACAAATGCATTGTGTGAAAATTAAATGTTAATTGAGGCCATTATTTTATGAGTGGACTATTTATATAGTAAAGTTATTGGAAGTAATGGGCCATGAATGCATTTTGTTTATTAACTTCCCCAGTGCTCATTCTTCTATATCTTTTCTTATCACAGAGCAGTAGTTTTGAAATGGAAGGCTCTCCAATGACATTAAGCCCTGAAACATATAAGGCATATTACTTATAAATGGGGTGTTTTGTTGATTTCAAGATATGTGACAGCATACAGCCAAATCCTTTGGAAGGTTGAGCTTTCAGGTAACTTTCTACCTGAGGAAAAAAGTAAAAACAGAGAAGGAAAGGAATTTTTTTCCCTTTATATAAATCTTGCTTGATTCAGGTACTTAAATGATCTTCTCCATTCTAAAGATGTGAAACTAGGGTAGGGAAAATGATTTACTTTGTCTGTGGTTATGAAGGGAAGTCTGGCAGACAAGGAAATTAAATTGAGATCCCCTAAATGTCAGACCAGCTCCGTAACTACTAGAATGTCCTTCCTTTCTTTTCTAAAATGTCTGTCAGAAATGTATAGTAAGGTTTAGATTTTGTAGGATTTCCATAGGACAACTGCTCTGTGGCCCTGAGGGAGTGAATACTCAAATTTGTATAGATTCATCACCCTTTGAAGTTGAGAGTACTGTATCTGTTATTAAATCTGGAAAAAAGACAGTGTCAAGCCAACATACTTGTAATAATATTTTGGATTTCCTTCTCTAATTGTTTAATGGAATTAATATGAACATTTTAGCTATAAAGTTGGACAGCTGCAGCAGGATGTGATTTAACTGGCTCTTCTTTCAACACATTCTGGCAAACTTTACAATATGCAATGTTATAAAAGTCCTATTTATCTGTCATGTCGCCTTCCTGCACTTCCTTCATTTCCAGTTGCTTATCCATTGTTTTTTTTAAAAGACCAACTTCAAATTGCTCCTCAGTTCTTGGTTGTGATAAAACGCAGTGCAAGGCAAGAAGCTTGCACGCTGCCCTCCCTCTCATCGAAGATGCTGGGTCGTGTGTATGAGGGGTGGTTACCTCATGAACTGCAGCACTAAGTGATGTAGGGTGTAACTAGACTGCCTGTCTGGTGGTCACATGTTGTCATGGTTTCCTGTATCTGCTGAGGGAGTTGGTTTTGCAGTTCTATCTTCTGCTTGTTGCATCCAAACTCCCTTTCAAATACGTCTGTCCAAGTAAGGAAAACATGAGGAAGCTGCCTACAGATCCATGCTAAACTCTCATTTTCTAGTAGAAGCTGTTTTGTTGTTTGATGGGTGGGTTGGTTGGTTTGTTTGTTTTTCCTCCTTTGTGCTTGTGAACTGTTGTAAGCATTTATTGTTCTTCATGTCACAGTACATTTAAGCTCTGGACTTTTGAGAATTGCCAAATGAACACAGCAGAAAGAGCCAACCGTTTTAAAAGGGGAAGTATTGTATTTATATAATAATTATGTGATAATAATATAGATAGAGTATATGACAGTCTAATGAGGTTTAACTACCACTGGGTTGACCTGGCAGTCTATAGTGCTTGCCACAGCATGGCTGCTGCCTTGCACGCATTGTTTTGTTCTATTCCGGAGGCAGCTGCTAGGGGACCTGTCATCACGGAGAGCTCCTGAGGACCTCACTTGCTGCATGTGCCAGCAGGACTATTCCAGGCATTAATTTCTGTCTCAACAACTGGGACAGGTTTGCACACTCTAATCAATTGCAAAATTGAGTATTGTCTGTTCTCTTATAAGGTGCTTCTTTCTTCCCCTTGGTGTGGTGTCCAGAGTTCCTTAGCTGGGAAAGCTTACAGGGCTTTTGCAGGCCACCAGGTTCAGAGTCTAGAGACAGATGACTATAGCAAGCAAAGAACTGTGATAAATGATAAAAAAAACCCCAAAACACACATGGGAGTCCTGAATGAAGTAAAGATTAAAGTAATTTATTCTGGATGATTTTAACAAAAAGGCAGCTCTTACAATTTTAAAAGAATACCTTATAAAGTCATCTTCTAAAGATAAAAGCTATCAAGTGCAAAACCATGATATTACATCAGATACCAATTACTGTGGTTTCTTAATGTGCTTGTGTTTTCTAGTTTTGCATTTATTAAACATTTAGAAGTTCAGCTGTGGATATTTTAAATCAAAATCAGAAATTTCTCACAAAATGGGTGATTACATCATTTACACATTTATATTGTAAGACATTTTAACGATATAAGCATTTTTTCATTTAGACAGCAACCATAATAAATTGAAATAAAATCCAGCTTTGATTGATGTTCTCTGTGTCATGTACAGGGCAAGTCCCATCTATTAAATGTGGTTTGCCAAGGCAGCAATATTAGTAGCATTTGAATGTTTTTCTTATTAAGGAGAAAAATGGTCAGCAACATCAATAGCATCTGCTCCAAAGACCATGGTAAATGGAAACTGCCTGCAGCACATCTGAATTCTGCACTGTATTTGGGATGAAGGTATGATGCAGGCAGTGAGATTTTTTTTTTTCCCCTTGAAAATTAGGATAGACTATTACAGTTCTTAGGATGAAAGAGAGAGGCTGATTACAACATAATGGAGTGTACCATATTCATCTCTTTGAAATATGACCTCACTCGGCCTTTTCCATTTTACAATCAATTCTCTCATTCCCTTAATGAACCTGTGCGTTCATGAGTCTTCCTTGGAAGTATGCACATGAAGTATTGCAGTAGCAGAGAGTCATTGTCTGACAAGCAAGTGCAGGTAAAGTGTCTCTCTTGTAGTCTTGTTCAATAACATTATGGACTGCTAATGCATCACATCAGGTTCCGTATTGTTTTGTTAAAAATTATGCAATCCTATTTATCTTAGCTGTGCATAGTTTCTCTAAAATGGTAGTTTCAGAAAACTGGTTCAACATCATCTGGCTTTATTTCTTCAAAACAGTACGTGTGTGTTAGAGATGAGCTATCAGAAAGGTACTCTTATGAAGTCAGTGCTCTGTTATCAGGTACTGAAATTGAATAAACTGTAGTATTATGTTAAAGGAAGAGAAGAAGGGCTCTATGAGAAAAACATATAAAGTTACATAGAGAATTACTGAAGGTACTATAATTTGGAAGATGTAATTTTTAAAGGATCAAATACCTAGTATGTGACTTCTGTATCTATTGGCTTCTTTTGGCTGTTGATGTGATTAGATGTTATAAGAGAATACTGTTAATACTGTTATACTGTCTGCTCTATTTATATATTTCTTTGTGTCCTTATGTGTATTTATGGATGTATTTTTAATATAAATTGTTCAGCTGTAAACTAATATGTATTGCATATAGCCATAACTAATATAGAAACAATTTATATATGGTTGAAATACACGTATGTGTATATTTATGTAGTTTTATTATCAGCCCCTAGCTGGTAACTGCCTGTTGACCTTTTCAACTTGCTACAAAATGCAAAGGCACCCACTGGGTGATACTCATAAATACAAACCAACCTGGATGGTATCCAGAATCAGACTACAAGCATAGAGCCTGTTGTGTTCACCCCTGGGAAATCAAGAGAGCTGGGAATGTGGGACAGACTCCCTTGTACCCTAATCTCAGTCTACTCAGAGAGCTGCCAGGAAGGCTGAGCCTTACTGGGAACTACCCAGGAGAGTTGGCAAAACCTGATGGAAAAACATTGAGATTAAACCACAAGCAGAGTAAACCAAACAGAAAATTTGCAGAAGCCTGAAAACTTTTTTAATGTCAATTTCATTGAAATTCTAATCACTTGATGTATCACAACCAGCACTGATTTGATAAAAATGACCATGAAATAAAGATTGAGCTTGGAGAGAAGAAAGAGTCCTGTCTATATGTCAAACAGATAATTCATCATGTTAGAAAGCAGTGCTGCATTTTGGTTAGGCCAGTGTCCTAAAGTGTGAAAATTGAATTGAACAGGAGACCTGTTCTGGTCATGAGCTGTACAGTAGGTACAAGTAAGTTTAATTTTATAAAACATAAGATAGAAAAATCCCTCAAATTAGGCCTATTAAAATATTTTTATTACATTGGAAGAAAAGCAACCTTTGCAAATGTAACTCCTGCTCTTCTTAGATCCTATCATACAGTTTTGATGAGACTTTTGATCCGAAGAAGTATGGTCCAAATTCTGTTCCTTGTAAACACATTAGTGGTTGCTTTTTCACTTGACTCTTCTCCCTTAATCTGCTCTATAGAGCTATGGATCTTGTTAGTTTTTAGTAGTTTCTTTAGTTTGGATTAGTGTAGCTGACTCCATTCAGGTGAAATCAGCTTCCCCCCCCCTTTTTTTTTTTTTTAATGGAAAACTTACTTGGAAGCACTCCATCCTTGTTTTGTTGTTTATATCATTAAAGAAACCTGCAGTATGCTGTCAGGATGTTTCATTGTGGTAGGAGTTCAGCTGTAATATTAGGGTTTACCTGAAAAATGACAGTTGGGATGGGGATGGGAGTGTTTTGGTTTTTTAAAAGTGAGAAAAGAAAAACATGCTAACATTACCACTTTTGTTATCTGGGGGATTATGGCCAGGATGTTAGAAAATTTCAATTTAATCCATCCAGTTTATTGCCAGTTCTTTTTTCCACAGTTGACATTACCTGCACAAGAGTGAGACTTCTACCAAGCAAAGAACTTGGTGGTACAGAATGTAGTTTTACTTGGAGGTGTCCCAAGAAGCCTGACTCATTCACGGTGTGTGGGAGAACCTGCGCTAGTACATTGACCATCGCCTGTTTTCGGACGTAAACTCTGCTTGTGATATTTCTGTAATGTCTCATCACCTTCATTACCTCATCCTTCACGTAGCATACACACTCCTCTGTTTTCAGCCGGAGCCCTGCATCTCCTGTGTGACTGGAGCCCCCTTCAGAAAGCATATATTCAGTGGGGGTACTTATGTGTGTTTTGGTGATTAGGCCAAAGCCTCAGCTGATGTCAGTGGCATTGAATGTGCATTTAGCTGAGGCTTTCCGTGAATAGGAATGGGTTTGTCCTGAAATGCCTTTGAGTAGTGAAGAATGAAATGGTCTGTTCAATACTATATTGTACACTCTTCAGAGGAATTGAGGGTAATTTTTTTAACCTGTCGTAGTGATGGAAAAAAATGAACTGTTTGTTTGTCTGCCTCTGATCAGAACTGTATTACAGAAGGTCCTCACAAAAGAATCAGTATCTCTGTCCTGAATGTCAGACCTGTGAGAGGGCAGCTGGAAAGCCTGACCCACATCCTGGTGAGTGATTTGTTACCTGCTGTTATTAAGCAGACTTACGGAGGCTTTTGCTTAAGGTCCATCTTTCAGAAGGTTCATGTATGCTTAGATAATTCACATTTTGTATTTAGTAGATAGCAGGGAAAAAGGAACCATTATTTCAGGAGAAATATTAACAACTATATTCAAGAGTCAGCTGGACAAAGACTCACTTTTTCTTAATTATCTCTTAATCATCTTTTTACTCTCCAGCCCATTGAAAATATAGTTCTTTTAATCTCCAAAATTTTTTAAGTTGAGATTAAATCAAAAAGCTCTATTTGTTTTATTACTTGCTTTCTGATGTTTGAGTTCATAAGGAACAGGTATTTTCAAGGTTTTACCCTGAAGGCATAAGTCTGAGAAACTTGCTTAATTTTTAAGTGAAGGATGTGATGGTTAAGTTGTAGTGGTATAACAAAAACTGCAGACTGTGAAATCGGCAGAGGGTTGGCAGTTCATTAAATAAAGTCTGAAGGAACATCTGCAGTTGTGAGGTGGTAGTACAATGAAGAAAGGAAGCTACATGCCTGCAGTCCATCTCACTTTCACATCAAGTGTTTACTATATTGATCCACTCTAAAGAAGAAATAACGTACCATTCTTTTTCTAATATATTTAAGTCAGAATTGTTTAAGCATTTTATGATTGCATGGTCTACATCTTAAGTTACTGGATTGCTTTGCTTCCCAGTTTCAGTAATATTTGTGGTGTTACCTACTCTTTTCTGGTACTTAAAGCTTTTGCTGATAATAAGTACTAGGAAGGTGAAATGTATTGCCTCCTTGGATGTATTCCTATGGTGTGTTAAGAAAGAGCTCTGTAAAGCAAAAATAGCATTGATCCTCATAGCTATAAACACAGATAGAAGTGGCTGTCTGATACTGTGCTTATAGAAAACGTATTTCTGAATCATTGATTCCGCTGGTTTTAGATGGAGACATAATAGCTGAAATAAGCAAGGAGTAACTGTTTTTAAAAACACAGAAGAAATTCCCTCCTCAAAAAGAGACAAAACCCCAATGAGAATGGAATCTAAACGTAGCACTTGCTGCTGTAAAATGATGTCTGACCCGCTGGAGCAATTTCTTACTGAAAGGCTGACTGCAACCTCATGTATCAAAGAACTTTCTAAAATCCCAGAAATGGAAGTGCTTGCTTTATACATCTGAGGTACATTTGTGAACTGACGTTTAAATGGATACAGGTTTTGCAGGGGATACATGTGAGCTCTTAGAAGCATTGCTGTTTGCAGGCTCTTGTGGTTAGCGGAGTGCCTTTTGGGACAAATGCTTTTTCAGTGAGAGGAGTGAATTTCACTAGTGTGTAGTATTTCAGGCTGGATTGTTGCCCCACTTTTTGATTGCCCAACTAAGGACTGAGAAGAAAGAAAATTTATTGGTGGTGGCAGAAGCAGCCAGACAGGCGTTGTGAAATATTGTGAGAATTTGATGATTGACATCAAAGCAGAACTTCTCCTTTTCTTGGTTATATTGCCACCTTTTGAAAGAGCTTTTTTGGGTCACAGGATGTCTGTCACCCTTTTCCAGAGAGAATTTTCCTATGAAGAAGAGGCAAAGTAAGGTACACGAGGTGATACTATAATAGATGAGGTCCTGTTGTGAGTGTTTCTACATCTAGGACCGATGAAGAAGGTACAGGTACAGCTAAATAGGATGAACAGGTACAACTAGAAGTAAACCAGACTGTGAGAAGACATTAATGGGTATAATTTTTTTCCTGGACTTTCAAAAATTCCTCATCCCAAACTGCTACCCTGTAAGAAATGTTTAAGAATATCAAATGGAGAAACATGAGACAGACTTACTGGAACTGTCCCTTCTGCAGGAGTTGCGGCGTAATGTAACTTGGGCTTACACTGGCTTCTAGAATGCGTGTCATGCTCAGAGAGACTTGGTCATCACGGAAGATTAACGAGAAGATGCAGCACTATGAGTACTAGGCTGAATGGTATTAATGTTACTGTTATATAGTCATCCTAAAAGATGAGTAAAGAGATGGTAGAATGTGTTGGTGTTAAAAAAAAATGAATTGGAGGAAGTCTGAGGAACTGTAGGGGGTATCTAGCAAAGTTTAGGGAATTAGGCACAGTGATGGTAGATGGAACTTTGCAGCTGACAAATCCAAGTACATAATTTAACCTAATTGCATGTTACCGAGTATAAAATTAACTACATTTACTGCAGGGGAAAACAGACTAATAAGTTAGGCTTTTGTCTGGCTCATTAAAAAAAAAAAAAAGGAGAACAAAAAGATTAACAAAAATGTATAAATAGAGTAGCAGTAATTTCTGGTTAGTAGTTACTGTTGGTTTACATCAAGATGCTTTATAATAGGAATTCTTTTTGGCTCACTGTGAAGAAAATGTAAAAATAAGAGAAGGACTGCAGGAGGGGCAGAAGTGATTTGTGGCATTGGAAGGAATTTATTGTGATTTGATACTGAAAGAAATAGAACCAGCTTAGTTAGGTTAGAGGATGAACAGTCAGTGTGTGGGGTGGGTATAAATAAATCATGCACTTTAACTTGCAACAAGAACAAAGAACTACATTGAAAGGCAATAAATGGAGATAACTGATTGAAACAGAGGGTTTTTTTTTTTATACAATACATAATTAACTTTGGGAACTGGTAGCAAACTAGGTCTTGGTCTAAATGCATGAATTTAAAAAGGAAAACTGATATTTACATAGCTGATTAGAACATCTGCATTAACAGAAGTTAGGATAAAAACCCCCTCCAACCTCGATGTTTTACGGAATAGTTACAGGGAAAAACCAAATTTACTATGAGCATTCTATATTTGCACATTACAGTAATACCTTTTTTCTCTGTGGTACTAGTCACTGTTAGGGCTAGAGCTTATATTAGACCACAGATCTCCTTAGTCTGACTGTCCATTCTGGTTGTTGCTTTTTTTCAGGATTCTTACATTTTTATGCATCTCCAGTGTAGCAGAAAATATATAATTCATATGTGAATACTGAAGTCTCAAGATTCTAGTAATTCAGAAGGAAAGGAAAAAAAAACAATCAAAACCAAAACACATACAAAACCAAAGCAAAATACAAACAACCAAGCCAAACAAACAAACAAAAAAAACCCAAACCAACCCACCGCTTTTTTGTGGTGCTTATTCACAGAAGAGGAATTATTTCTGAATAAAGGAAGTCTCCAATAGGTATCTAGTGATATGTTACTTATATAGTTGAGAGTGTATTTGTAGCGTTGTCCTCTAGAAAAGCAGATTTTGAGTCATACCAAATTTTATGTTCAGTCAAGGATTCACTACACAGTTGTTGAAAGTGTGTTCCAGGATGGAGTGTGTACTTGAATGTATTCACGGTTTGGTTTTTTTTCCTTCCCAAGAAAACTGACACTGATTTTGAAGAGCTTTAAATCCCGGGCTGTGGTGTAGTTTATGTATTCTTCTGAAAAAAAAAGTAAATATGTGGAACTTATTCATGTCCACTGGCTGTTATGAATATGTGTGCTTCTCCCAGGGCAATGAGCGCAAGCAGCTCCTGCCCATTCATAAATATCTTATTCTTTCTATATGTAATGGGACTCCAAAGACATTCCTGTTCTTGTGGCCAGGGCTGCATTTGCAGTGAAACTATATATTGTGCAGTGTGTAGTTATAGTTTACGATATTTGCTTTTGTTAGGGTCTCTTCTGGGTAATCAGCATTTCAGCCCCAACTCCCTTTCTTTGGAAAATGCAATCTTTGTACAGAAGAATGTGATTTATTTTTTTTTTTTATGAGGATAAAGCAGTGGAGTAACAAACAAATTATTGCCCTAAAACTGATGTGGAGATTTGTGCAGGATGGAAGTGGAGGTATATGTCCTCCCTGAACATAATGCTCCCCAGTATTGCTTGGTAGCTTTTCATCGGTGTCCTGTGGTTGCAGCTTTTTGTGCATTGGAAGATCTTGCATTTATACAAGGTGACACTAATTGCTGTGCAGCCAGCCTGCCTTAAATACGTGTACCACTTTGATCTTGAAAATAAGTAGGAATTAGCTGGTAATGAGGTTTTCTGCTTATTCATTGCAAGGGCTGGGTTTTCAACTTGTGTATGAAATCCAAGTCTGACTTCAATTTGTAAACTGCTGTTTTCCTGTCATGTGTTCATGAATAACTGTAGAATGTGCCTTACTGCAGAGAGGATTTGGCTGGACCTAGACCCTGGTGCTGATCAGCTTTAGCAGCTTGCTTTTTGAACTTCAGTCCTTTAGATATACTGGCTGCCTTGAACTTTTTCACATGTAGGGTGCTTCTACCTTCAGAATGTGACAGTAGGTGAAGAGCTGTGAAAACTGAAGGATGCTATCTCAAGAGATTATGGTGAAAATTCTCCCATGTGCATGCATAACTTCTTTTAGCATTAAGGGGAACTAAGTGCTCACACTGAGGACAGAGTAGAGCCTTTTGTTAATATCAAAGAGCCAATCAAGGGAGAATTTTTTTATCTAGAAAGCCTCCTGCTGCTTCCAAAGAAGTTCCCATTGCAAAGCACAATGATAAATAATCTTACTTCTTCGGTCATTGTATTACCAAGGGATATTGTTTTGTACTGTTGCACTCAGAGAGACTCATGAAATTCAGCTCTGTTTGATTAGATGGTCCAGTAACGCTGCAAAAGGAGATGTGCTGGGCTGGTTCTTTGCGGACTCAAGCCTCAAATGCTCTAGCCAGGTAGTTTTCCAGCATGTGTCACTCTGACTTGCCACTCCAGCTCCTGAGCAGGAAAAGTAGAGAGGGCTGGGCTTCACAGCGAGTGTAAATATAGCAGTCGTGTGATATCTGACAGATCTTCCTAGGAAGTGCAGCGATTCCTGCCTCATTTTACATACTGTATGTAAGGATTAAAATTTCTTTTGCTTACCGTGCGTTTACGGAAGGTGCTGTAGCAGTTCTGTGAGATGCTGTTTTGTCTTTGAATTGTAATTTTTTTTTTTTCCCCCTACAGACTTGTTTAAAAAAGCTTTTTGAAAATAGTGCTCTCTGTGAACAGACAGAAATGGATTTTAAATAACTGGTTTTTATTGGCATATGATTTTATTTTAAAGAACTCAGGCATACGCTGAGGATTTCACCTCCAACAACTTAAATTTTTCTTAAACTTAAAAATACTGGGGGGGAGAGGCAGATTGTGAGGGTGCTTTTTTCTTCTTTTTTGAGGAAATTTCAGTGAAAATCACTACCTACTGACGCTGTTTGGTGAAAGAACTGGGTATATTATGCCAGAAAGAGGAACTGCCTGATGAACTGGAAAGAAATGAAATTGTAAGGGCTATATCACAGTAGGAATATAGAGCCTCTTCCAAAGCATTTACACATGAAATTAATGTTGACCTCATGCATTCCTCATTGGTTTTAACAGAACTAATAAAGAACTTGGCTAAGCCTGTGTTTAAATGCTTTACTGGTTATGGCCATAGTAAGTGATTTTTCATGGTAGAGTACTGCAAGCCTAAAACGTAGGTCTTATTAATGCAACTTTTCTGATTAGAACCCGATGGATGTGGGAAGAAGGGGAGGAAAGTGCTTATCAGAACTTGAAATTCAGGTGGTGCCAGGTGAGCACTTTGGTGCTGGGTGGAGGTTGCAGTCCAGCGACTTGGAGCAGGTACTGGCGCAGTCCAGCCTTGCACTGTGGTACCCCTCTGCAGTCTCAGAGCTACGCTCTTCAGCCCGTGGCTTCCAACAGAGAGACCTAAGAGAAAATGCAGTGTAATTTTTGGGCAGGCTGAGATGTAACAGGACCTTCTGAAGGTGGGAATCTTGCTTGGAAAGCTTTAGAATCTCACAGGTTAGGCAAATGAGGCATCAGGCTTACTGAAAGAGGGGAAAACAGGAAGGGAATAAAGCAGCTGATGCTCTCTAAGCAGTCCTTGTTTCCTTTACAAATCCATTGGCTCAGTGCAGCCTAAATTCCTTTAGGAAGTGTAGTGTCACTTCTGATGGTAAAACATCATTCCATATGAGAAGAGCGTAGTTTAGTGTGTGTGCCCTTGGGTGGTGTTCATGAGCTCGGGGAAAGGACCAAGTTGCTTCAGAAACAAACCATGATGTGAGGATAGTCTGGAAGATCATGGCTGCATGCTCTGTGTCTCCTGGATCACATTGTCACTGAAGGGCTGTTTGTGCTGTCAGGGTGGGTAATGAGAAAGTGGAAGGTGATTTGAGGCGTTCAGGCTACAGCTGACATGTGAGGAGCCTGTGTATATTTTTGTGTTGCATGTTATTTTAGTGCCATTACTTTGGAGATCTGCTTCCACTCATTGGAAACTTTGTTTTGCATAAAATGTCCATAGTTTTCTTTCTTGTTTTTAATAACTCACATTACTGAAAATGGAAAACATTACAAAAAGTAATTTGATTTTGACCTGCAAAACCATTCAGTTACTTTTGTTTGTGTTTTCAGTTGGCTTTAGTTTCTTGTCCAGAAAGAAACTTCCTGAAGTCAGCGGTGTAAAATGACTTCCTGAAGACATCAGTGTAAAATCAGGTTTGTAGGGCTTTGTAACACAGGAGGAGTGAAGTACACCTCTGTAAATGAGGATTCAAAATTATTTTCAGTAACAAAGAATGCCTGAAATTTCCTGAAAATTTCAACGTTAGTGTTTGTCATTGAAAAATCCCTTTATTGTTATTGCTATTGTGAATGCTAAAATTACACTTCTGTTACACTAATATCTTTCAATTATCATAATCTTAATACAGTTATCAGTAGTATTCCTTTATAACTATTAGTGGAAGCTTATTTTTGTAATTTTTAGTGGTTTTTAGTTAAAAATGATGAGTTTTTTTAATGTGATTTCTGCTTTTCTAATTGAAGAATATTTGTGCAATGATTTATATGATCAGAGAATTGACCTTGTGTGTTCTGAAATAAGCAGTAACACAGCTAATTAATTAAAATTTGTCATGTAGGCTGGGTTATGCCAAAACACCTTGAGATTTGCATATCAAATATATGAATGCTCTTTAACTGGGAAATAATGATGAATGCAATGAAGTGAAAGGGTGTTAAGATTGGAAGCAGCAAGCAATATCAGCTGAACAAGCTCCTCTATCTTTTAGTCCTATATTTGAAAACATATTGGTTTATCTTAAATTACTTAAGGCATCAACATCCATGGCTACTGGTAGCGTTCTGGTCTTCAGATTTCAGAGTGAAATCTGAAAAAATTACTGCTACCTCTTCATGTTTTAGGAGAGGAACCAAGAGACTAATTGCCTATATGCATCCTGAATGCCCTGCTCCTAAGTAAAATATCTATAACATATTGTATAATACAATAGCAGGTAATACAGTATTTTATAAATTATATATATAATATTTCCCCTAGATTTAGATCTTTCTAGGTCTGATTATCACATTTATAATAGAGGGTTTTTTGTTCTACTCTTGATGTCTTGACAGTGTAAAAGTCTTAAGGATCCCTTTCTTTTACTGCAGTGATGTAAGGTAACCTTAATACCAGAAAAATTTTGGTTTAAGGTCTTAGATTGTAATCTCCTTTGTGTTCAAAAGTCTTAGCATCCTTTTTCATGCTTTGTCTGTATTAAAGAAAAGTATAACCGTAGCAAGGATGCACATCATTCATTTGCTCTGAGGCTAATATTGCCATTTCCCTGAAAAAATGTCATTTGTGTCACTGTATGTTATTCTCTTAAATAATATTTAATTCTTTCTCCTTGGTTCACCATGCCTTCCCAATTGTCCATTAACTCTCATATTCAAGCAGAGACAATTTTTTCTGCATGAATACTAGGAGGAATGCCTGATAAAATTGAAATAGGTTTCAAAAATATGATACCTTGTATGTTTGGCTCCTTTTGTACCTTTTGGCTCCTCTTGTACTGTTCCTTTTTTGATGGTATGCCATGTGACCTGAGAGGCGAAAGCCAAGAACTGAAAATAGGGGAGGGAAAGTGGTGAGGAGGAAGGAAGAACAAACCTTTCTGACATGCACGCACCAGGAAAATGCAAGGTTGAAAGTAACTGTGTCAAGTTGTATCACCTTACCACACAATTATTTGATAATGAAGTGCAAATATGAACACCTCGGGTCTGTTTCATTTCTTGTCATGACAAACCAGCTTCCATCTTTGATTGTTGTATAACATTTAGATAAAACAGCAGTAGTTATTTTAGAAAAATTTGAGTTATCTGGACAAGTTAAGACATCATCTTAACACATTTCTCCTTCCATCTTTGAAACTTGTGAGAGATGGATCATCCAGAGCTTGCAGCAGCTAGCAAGCTGCAGGGAGGATTTGAATAAAATGAGTAACCTGGATATAGTTAAAAGAATAAGGAAGGTCCTGTGTACTTTGTTATGTAAAGGAAAAAAGCCTCTCTGCTTTGCATGGATCTTTTTTCTCATCTCTGGCTGGGTTGTTCTGTTTGTTGGTGTTGGGGTTTTTTTTGTATGTTTTGTTTTTTGGTTCCTCCCTTCCCCCCCCATTTACTGGAAATGCCTGTTAGGAAACTCACTGGTGATGGCATTGCAAACTTGTCTCTTGGCAGCTACAAGCTGAGTCCAAGTGGTTCCTCCCTCTGTAATTTTCCTTCCCACCTGCTTCTTTTGACATACATGGAGTGCAATGGTTAAGTTTTTCTTCCATAAATCTGTTAACACTTCTAATTCCTTTTCACAACTGCCAGTTTTCCAGCTTTGTGAAGCTCTTACTGTAGGGAAATGTTGCACGTTTGGGGCTGAAACTTAAGATTCAAAATAAATTTAATGTCAACATACTGCTGTTGACATGTTTCGAGCACATTACAGACTACACTGTTGTTAAGGGTGAATCCACCTAACAATAGAAGGTGCAGAACATTTGGAGAGACAGGTTTAGAGCTGATCTGAGCAGTTTTGTTCACTGAAAACGGTTTTAACCTGTTTATCCCTACTCAGCTTTTGGTCCTTATCTCTGGATTTCTTCATGCCTTTATACTTTTTACAGCACACTATTAGTTGCTTTCTGACTGAGATCATTAGTAACTTGTCACAGCTCACTTTTAAGAGATGTGTCAAATGCTAGCTTTGCTTGTTTAGTTTGTTTGGTTTGCTTGACAGATTGTTAACCACAGGGTGTGGGATTTTATTCAGACAAATTTGTTAGCTTTTGTATTGCTGAAGTTGCCTTTAAGAAAGGTTTTTACCGAACAGACTTTACTAACAAGTGTGTTGAGAAATTTATAGCTGGTTCCGTATTTCAGTGGTTATTCTGAAACCTAATGATAATAAAATAATTTTAGAGCCCATTATATCCTTGATGTGTGATCATCAGTGGTTTCAGATTTTTCTTTTTCCTCACTAAATAATGCTGTACCAAAGAGTAAAGTTATTACCTGTATATACAGGCTATCTACTTTACAAAGAATTTTTGCTGCTATACACACGCCAGTCTAGGTCCTTTGATCTGCGGGAAAGCCAGTCAGACTTCCCAGGGAAATTGCGAACACTTGGATACTGTGGAAGCTGTCTTGGTGTTCAGCTCATTGTTATCACTGGGACATCTTTTGTGCATTTCCCGTAGTGTTTCATCTAGATCTGTACAACTGATTAATTAACAAATCATTAACAAGTAACAGGCACAACAGTTGATCCTAAAGGCTTATCTGAGGGGAGTGAGATAACCTACTGCTAATATGTGGTGCTGGCTCTGATTCTCTCCTTTTTTAGTTTTGCAGTCTCCTGGAGTTGGTCATTCCCCATGGTGGGGATGTCTGCTGCCAGTGGTCACGCCATGCTTGAATCAGATAACAGCTTTCCTAGTCAAAAAACAATGAAGAATGAAAACTTAGCCCAGAGACATCTAGAGATGTTGAGCTTTTATCTCTGAACAAAGAATTGAGATGAGCTTGCATACAAGTGGTCTGTGCTAGCACGTGGTGCATTACTTGCTGGAGATGTTACTGTGGTGTCTCTGCCCA
The DNA here is from genome assembly GCA_025331215.1 of Actenoides lindsayi. NCBI lineage: Eukaryota > Metazoa > Chordata > Aves > Coraciiformes > Alcedinidae > Actenoides > Actenoides lindsayi. The sequence goes on from WTSP01016862.1 coordinate 32,910, forward strand.
GATGAAAGCTGAAGTTCTGAAAGGAGTGTGGATTAATACAATCTACCACGAATCCGTATTCAGACTGTATTTTATCTGCTGTACAGTTTTCTGCAGCACTGCTAATATCTAGCCAAAGTGGTGGCTGCAGAGCTTCTCTGTGTGTCACTATATGTTTGGATTTGTACTGGCACTGCCAGTACAGTACAGAGCAGAATAACCCTGCGTTTGAGAAAATGAGCAAGCATGCCTTTTGGGCTAAATTTCCACTTCCTTGCTCTCCCTATTGTACGCAGGATTTGCATATTTAATTCTTTTCACTTATTGAAAAATATATCCCTTTAGGTTTGACAGCTTCCCAAAGAATGTTTTAGATTTCCCACGCTGATTGTGGGCCATATGTTAGTACTAATTATATAAATGAGACATCATAGAATTGTGACATACTTAAATGTTCAGTGCTTTAAAGACTTATATAAGTGCATGCTAGCTTGGGTAAGTGCTGGAAGAAGAAAAGAGGAACTGCAGGTTTTGAGCAGATGTTAGTGGCTTGGTAGGGTTATCCATTGTCTTTATCTCTCTGTGAGAAGCTGCTGACACTGAAGGGTTTGTCAGACTATGTTAAGCTGCCGTAGTGCAGGGAAAGAAAAATATTGGTTTTGCACCTATGGATGTGCCAGAGATTCATTATATATTAAATCATATGAAATGTTGGAAGCTGATAGCTTCATTTCGCTGTTGGAAGTAAACCTTGTGTGTGGCTGTAGCTAAGTGTTTCTGCACTTCTGTTGTGCGCTCTGCATGTTGCTCTGGTGGAGTGTCTCACAGATACTTTACTACCAATTTATATTATTAGGAATTACATTACTAGGAATTAACTAAGAAAGAAATAGGTAAAGGAAAACCATAAATAGTTGGAAGGTCAGAGCTGTAAACTGAAGGCTTAAGCACCAAGGAAGGGATTTTATGAGGCACTTCTCATTAACGTTAATGGGACAGGTATTACCTGTAGAGTCAATTATATTTTGAACAGATTTCTCCTAGATTCTGCTAATGCTGTCATATTTTTTTGTTGCTCCAAGACTCAGTGATGCACACACTGGTGAAGACACAGTATATTGCACAAAAGTTTTGTCTTCATAGTTAAAAATGAAATTTGTATGCAGGCTATGCATGCAGAGCTGGTGAGCCAAAATTATGTCTCTAAGCTATTTCTGTACATCTAGCTTTAATGCTGATGCATATTTAATTGCTTGGCCTGTTTTCCCCACAGCAAGATGTGGCTGTCTTCCACTGAAGTCAGTGCCTGAAGTCTGCAGCAGCCTAGTTTGATGTTTGTACTTTGCCTGGGAAGTGCAGCATCCACATCTGCAAGTAGTAGGTCACTGTAGTCTGGGGAAAACCCAAAAAATCCACTCTGCTTTTAGAGGGGTCTTTCTGTGGAGGGGTTCTCTGTGGCACTTCCATGGGTGAATTTACAGTTTTAATGGCCGTGGCTGTAATTTCTATGCTAGAAAGAGGGATATACTCTTTTTTTTCTCTTGTGTGCAGACACCCTCTTCAACACAAACTAAATGTCAAGCATAGAAAGGTATTTCTAATTTAACGTATTGAATTGCTTTTGAATTATAATTGTCCTTTTGGCTTTCACTTCTAAGACCTGACCTACACCACTTTCTGTATTTCTTGTCAGAACACGTTTGGAAAACGGAATCACAAGAAGCAATTAGTAATAATAGTGCTGAAAGATTACTCAGCATAGTTAAATTTCAGATGCTTTGTCTGTGAAAGATAAGTATAATTTAATTTTAAATAGAAAAGCACCCATGGTTTGTACGTGGAGTTTGAGTAGCTCTTTCGTAGGAGATCTTAGGTGGTTAGTACCAGTAAGACAGGAGGGAGCACTAGGGAAAAAAGCTTTGGATTTGTGTATCAGCAGAAAGGTATGCATGAGCAGAGGAGAAATTTAGCTTCATGTTACTGTCTGTTTCAATAGCTTGTGTTTTATAGTCAACTAAAACAACTTTTTAATGCTGGAGATACCAAAAAACTGTTCTTTTGGGGTTTTTTTTCCTATTGGATTTGTGTCCTGTTGTGCTGTTTTCTGTAATTTGTGTAATACTGCAAGTTCTTACTGTTTTATCAAAGGATAGCAGATTGTTTCATTTTAAATGAAGAACTTCCTTCAGATTATACATTTTATGCTCAGCTGCAGATTAACAATTTTATCCAGTCACAATTGTATATTGCCAGAAGATAATTTGTTCCCTCTGTGTCTCAGTCATGCTTATTACCTTCATTTTATTATATACTTCAAGCCTGTGAAATGATTTCTTAACTGCACTTAAAGATAGTTTGTGTAGACAGCAAAATTACTGTTCCCGCCCTCAGGATCAATTTGTAACTTGCTTTTATATAAATATTATGTGCTACACTTCAGTACTGTTCGTAGTCCAGAAGATAACTGCCGTGATGAGTCTTACTTAAGAAGCATGGTGAAAGTGGAGTCCAGTGGAATCTGAAAGAAATGGTGCTTAAGTAGCTGTGCTGTGGTACCACTGTCTTGTCTTCAGGCAAGACTGCTGGTGCCCCCAAAACCTCTTCTTGCACAAGGGAAATCCTGGTTTTAGTACAGCCATTTATTGAATGCGTTCTGGGTTGGGGGTTTTTTTGGGGGGGTGGTGGAGAGAGCAGTCATAAAATGAGGATGCATTTTATGAAAAAAGAAAAGAAAAAAAAAAGGACACAAGAGAGGGAACAGGAATGAAACCTAATTGGAGGAGTGAAAAAGATATTGGTGGATAGTAAGGCAAAGAAATTGACAAAGAAGGGGGGAAAAATAATTCACACTGTCTTAAAGAAGATTGAAGGAAAGAAAAAAGGAAAGAAGGGAGAATTGTCAGAATACAGAACAAAATGAGTTGCAAACTGTCAAATCAAGTATCCAAACATATTGTTCTATTAACACTGGCCTGCTTGTCTTCACTTTTTTCTTTTTCCCTTCTTTTCCTGTCACCTATGCTGGAAAAATAGTTTTCTGGAATGAGACCATGAGAGGACTGAGCATTGCAGCTCAGAGGTATCTTAATGTCTTTCTGTTGACTGCCTTATGTACATTTACTTAGGTTACCAAGGAGATATGCTCACATGCGTTTAGTTATTTCATTACCATCTTTCAACTTTATGCTGAGTAAAAGCATCATGGGAGCCTCCACAGAGCACCACTCCTTTTTTTTTTGCCTGCATGAAATATCTAGGTGGGAAAATAGGGTATGTCTAGAGAAACCTGATGCATGACAGCCCCATAATTGGGTTGCCACACACCATCCTTGCTTCACTTTTTTTAAGCCTTTTCACCATTCCTGCTGAATGGATATCAGGTTTTGAAACATTAGCATGTGGAAGCATCAGCCTTTGCCACCTAAGCTAAGCTGAATTTTGTGGGCATGGGAGTCAGAACCCAGAGGGATAAATACAGTGCAGCACATTGCTAAATTATGGCTCAAAATAAGATATAATAAAATATCATCAGTATTCATATGTTTGTTTGTTACAAATAAAAACACAATTTCCCAATGCTGCGTTTGAGATACGAGCAAGATCTCTGAGGTTTCATTTGTTAATTTTAAAATTGCAGTTAGTTTCTTTCTTTTATCCACGTGACTTTCCCTCCATTTACTCTGGATGTGCTACTATGGATTTCAGGATACTCTCACACTGTACAGTGCTTTACCAGAAATAAGGGAGCCTTAAAGTGATCAAAAATTCACACTCCTTAATGGCTTTCCTGGAATCACAGGAAATCTGCATTGCTCCAGCACTGTTGAGTCCTACTAGCCTTATAAATATTTGTGGCTTTGATTCCTATGTAATGTAAAGACTCTTTACACTTCTTGGCAGTATAAATGAGTCTTTAAATAGGAGCAATTGCAACCTGACCCGTAGGTCCATGCTGGAGAGGTGCTCATGTGGGTGGCATGAGCAGTAATGTGCAGGACTGGGCTAGGCTGTGTTTTGCAGCGACCTGGAGCAGGGTGCCCTGTGTGACCTGTGCTGCTCCGGTGCTGGCAAGGTGCTGTGGTGTGCCTATGCTCCCCCAACTATAATTGATTTAATTCTTGCAATCAGAGGTACTGTCATACTCTGTCGGTTGCGCTTGCTTTCTGTGATGCTGGGTGTGACTTGTTTTTTTGTTGACTAAAATTCTCTTTCTGTTAACAAAATATAAATAACTGTTGTGTTATTCAGGCAGCATGTGTTCTACATTATGAAGAATAATTTGTTCAATTACATTGATTTGTTTTGGATTAGATCTGTGTATCATTCCTGCTTTTGTCTTCAGTCCAGACGAAATTCAATGTGGTTCACTCTGTTGAATGAAATTCTTTATTTCCTTCTCTATCTGTGCATGTACGCGTGTCGGTTTTCCTCAGCCTTACCCTGAGTGCCTGTTACGAAAGTCACTGAGGTTGCTTCTGGTTCCTGCGGTGTAATGCTCTCACTGCAGCTCTACAGGGTCACCACAAATCATGCCTTCCTCCAGCTTCCCCGGTGCCCGAGGCTAATGCACACTCTTTGACATCTATTGCCTAAACATAGTTAAATGTTAATACAGTAACAATTTAATACTGTTAATACATCATATGTTCTTTAACATCATGGGGCTTTGGGTAGTCTGCACTTGCAGGGTCAGATCGTGCCACCTTCTTCTGACTTGGAAGAACACTTTAATCACTTCTTTAAAAGTTGTCTTGAAGTTAATGCAACTGCATAAGGAGCAGGTTTTGCTAAAGAACCAGTCCTAAGGTTGTCTTAATACTACAGGTTTGTCATTCTGTTCTCAGTTTCCTGGGAAGTGCTGGAGTATGGGTTAAATACTGTACACTTGCTTCATAGTACATTTAGGACTAAGACTTGTGGCAATTTGTTAAAAATAACTTCCACTTTTCATAACTGTCCTGCAAAGTGCGTGGCTCACCACCATTCAGTCTTCTCCAGCCTACTTTTTCGTTCTTGTAATAGTGGGTTTAATTTAAGTGGAAACATTAGTCTTGTTTTGAATGGTCAAAATTACTTACAAACTTTATCTGTGGATTTTCACAGAACTTGCATCTTTGAGATAGTGCTTTGCTTTTCTAAGCAAATATTTGTAATCTATCCTGAAAGTACTTTGTCAGAACTACCAGATGATGAGCTATATTGAAAGGCTTTTAGGTATTAGTATATTGTTGTAATTGCAGTTACAGTTTTAGGCTCCTTAATCAGCTATGTATTCTTGAGAATACTCCTTTGTGCAAGTTAGTTTCCACAGGATGTGATCTGTCATATGATTTATTTTAAATTTATTTTCTTTCTTCAGAAAGTCTCTTTTAAAATGTTATCTTTTTACAGACTGGCTGAGAATGCCCTTTTCTGTAAAACTGTACCCTGCATGGGAGTGATGCCTTTTACTCCCAACTTGGAGGACAGTGGCACCCAAGGGGATAGGTGGGAAGGAGGAACGGGAAGCTTGAACTGAATGGGCAGGAAGATATTGTGTCCACTGGAGCAAATACCTTCCTGGATCTTAGGCTGGCACCCAAAACTTTTGTTTCTGTCCTGTGAGCAGACACATGTGCACAACCTCTTGGGAGGTGCCTCCTCCTTGTGTGGTTATGGTCTGGATGACAGTTAGGGAGTAGTTACTTCCCTGTGATCATGTAACAGAAGGCTTTGTGTTGAGCCTGAAGAATCAATCTGCCTGTTGACCCAAGTAGTTACCCCTGTGACATAATTTAATAGAAATTCTGTTTATCATATTAAAAAATTCTAGAAAATCACTTGGGAAACACAACAACAAGAGGGCATTGTTGCCTGGGGTTATAAAGTTAGATGCTAAGAAATAAGAAATAACAGATTTGAGGTGTCAAAAACTTGAATTCAGTGCATGTGAATGAGGCTATTTGTTACTGCTGTAATAATTTGTTAAAAAGAGTGATGGACTGGGTGTCTTACCATAGCTCATTCAGACCTTCAGGACAGACTACTGCCTCTCCTCTAGGAGAACCCTGTCGTGTTTGCATTCATATATTTCTTCTATGGAGAATGCTTCATCCGCTCGATAACTGTAGATACATGGGTAAATTCTGATACCTGTGAGCCGGGATTTTTGAGCTGGATGGAGAAACATTCAGTCTTGCTGACTGATAGTAGATAAATGTGGTGTCTAGAGTGACACACAAAATACACGCTGACAGTCAGTGACTGACACACCAACAGCAGTGACTTCTCTGGTATTGACCAGCTGCTTAAGGTTACACGTGTACGGAAGTGGTGTGCTCTGCCATGCTGGTCACCCCCTGTTTTGGCAGAGGGAGTAATCTGTAATTATTTATAATGGTACTACCTGCCATATTGGATTTTAAAATAATTTTTAGGGATATTTTAATAGTAGGATATTTTTGGTAGACTCGCTGTATTGCATTGGTTTACTGTTTGGTGATTGGTGTAGATTTATAAACACACTGCTTCCACTACACAGCAGAATTCCCATATGTAGCACTGTACCTGACTGGATGTCTTTTATTTGTATATTTTCATTGATTTCTTTATTCTGGATGGATTTAAAGGTGCCAAGCCTAAATGCACTGAGCTGCAAAATTGTGGACTAAGAGCTTTGGAGTAAGGTGTGTGAAGATGATAATATTTTTTTTTTCAGAGTTTTGCTGTATCCTAGATGCTGAATTTGCAGTGAAAATGATACAGATGCAGGATCAACCTTTACTGTTGGTGCACGAGCGAAGCACTAGACTGTAAAGTCTGATTCTTGACTAAAGTCCCCTGGCATCTTGGTAATAACAATAAATAAATAATAACAGCTGTAGGGTGGCGTGGAGACAAGAAATCATGTGTGTGTTTGTGTGCATGAGAAAATCTGTGTATCCAAAGATTGCCTTGTCTACAGAGGCCCTTTTTTTGGCCGGAACAAACCTTTTGATTTCTTGCAGAAATCAAGAATGAATTATTTCTGTGGAACTTGAGGTGTGGGTATAAAAAGATGGTTAGTTACCTATGTCTTGCAGGAAAGCCTTGTGAACAGGTACCAAAAATGCAGTTAACCAATCTCAAACCCACTTGCAGTCAAAGACAGAAATAGATTTGATTTGCTTTAGGGACCAATATGCTAGTTTCGTGGAAAAGTGAGGTAAAGCGTTGTTTTACGCTTAAACATAATTTTATTATTATTAATGCTGCTAGTAATAATGCTTGAATACAATTTAAGTATCTAATAATAATATTAAATATTTTAGAAATTGAAAATTTGAACACATTAAATATTAAATACCTCTGCTGAAGAACAAATTGCAGGGTTGAGCACTTATCTTGGTAATGTGGTTTATTTGAGCATTTCTTGTCATTCTTGTGTGACCGGTGAAAGAAAGGGGTGTGTCGAGTGTGTACCTGAGGTCAGGACTGTTGAAGTCACGAGCGCTTTTTCAGTGTGATAAACAGTTAAATACTGTGGGGTGGGCGGCATTCATTGAAATAACGAAACAGAAGTTACCCAGTTAGTAAGAATAAAGGAGATCAGTTTTTCCTCAGAAGGAATGTGAAATAAGTTCTTGCATTTTTTTCATTCACAGCTCCCCTTTGCTGTAGGAAAGCCGGTGATCAATTAAACCCCGCGTGGTTGCTGTAAATCATCTTGTAAAGAGCGTTGACCAGCAGAGGGCTTCTGTCCCTGGGAAAGGATCCCTTGGCCGGGGGAGAGCAGCTTGAGCCGCGCACCTTTCCGCGCTGCTTTGCGTTCTCCCCTGGTCCCCTGCACCGCCGAGCTCTGGAGAGCTGGGCAGGAGCTCGTAACCTCCTTTCCTTGCTTTCAGGTCATACGTGCTGTCGTCTCAGTTCTTTCGGGCAAGGCAAAATGCCATCCTCCTGCAGTGGCACCGTTTTAATTACCTTAAAGTGCTTTTGTGGTTGAGATGTAAACATGAGGACAGGGAGGACTGTTTCTAAGATATTTGGAGTCGAGACTGTGGAATAAATATACTGCTCGTGTCCAGCTTACAAAAAGGTCTATCTGGTTTTATACCAGAGCGAGGCTTTATTCTTTTCATTCTGCTCGGGTGCAGAACGGCGTCTGATAAAGTCTGGCTCTATTATAACCCGTGCCCTTGGCAGTGTGAAAGGTGTGCACCAGCGTGGGTGCACTCAAGCAGGTTTGTGTGTAATGGTAACAGCACTGATCTTACATTCTGCTAGGAATATGTTATTAATCTGACTTGCTGCTTCATTACTGGATATTCTACTTAATGCATAGTTTTGCATTTTACCTGGCAGGCATTAGTTTTTCTTTTGGCTAGATTTTTACATTCCTTCTATCTGCTTTATCTAGAACTTGTCTCTGTTGCTTATTCTGTAGTCACAATGCGCTAAACAGCCTTAAGTCAAATATTGCCACATACACCTCGCTTCTTAAAATACCATTAACTTCACTTGGTGCTGTGAGCCACCCAGTCAGAACCAAGCCTTTCAGCTGGGTGACTGGCAGCATATGGAGAGACAACCTCTTTTGGACACATTTGGTTTAAAAGATAGTGTTTGTTCTGCCTTTCTGTGTTCAGCAGTGCCTTTTTTTCCTTGGCAGAATTGGAAGATAATAGGATTTTAAAGGGTGAGTAATTGACCGACGACCACTTCCAGCCGTAGCATTTTTCTTCATATTGTGTGGCCTCCGTGCTAAGGTGAGGCACAGCCTGATTTCTTATTTCCACAGCTCGCTGCACTAAATCCCACAGCAGCTTGGATGTTCTGCTGGCAGCACAGGGGAAACAGAAAGATATGTAACTGGTCTGGGTTGTTTGAGGGTTTTTTGTTTTGTTTTTGGGGGGTTTTTTTGGGTTCTGATTGGTTGGTTTAGGTTTTTTTTGTATGTTTGTTTGTTTGGGTTTTTTTGTGTGTTTTGTTTTAATTGCATTTTGTATCTATAAGGATAGTATGAATTATCAGAGCCTAAAATCAAGCTACATAGATGCCACATGGATTTTTATTGCTGATACCAAAACTAAATTTGTTGAAAATCCCATGTATTTTAATATCATCCTTTTTTAAAATATTTTTTTTCCTTACCAAGAAATAAAGTAAATTTTTGCTTCAAAGTTGTCTTTTTGGTGCAGATATTCATATTAATTGTTGATGACTGTGGTGCAGAAAGATGAAGGCTTGAGGCTGTAGCTGCTCAGGAGCACAGCTGAGTAAGGGCTTTTGCTGCTGAGAGCGCTTTGGGAACTTGGAAGGAAGATGGCAGTAACAGTTTAAAGGTTTGGTCATCATGGGGGAGGTTTCTGAGAAAAGGAGTCAAATGCTTTAATCACCCAGGAGGGAGTGAATTGAATACTTTTCTCCTTTTTTTTTTTTATGAGGATTTATTTTTTTATTAGATGGTAGTGGATGTTTTCATTTAGTCTTTTCTCCTTTTTAGCTTTTTTTCCCAAGCTTCACTCCTTCTTTCCCTCCTTTCTACTGCCACTTGCTTGAGCTTGAATGGTTCTAACACTAAATGACCGTTTGATGAATCTTTCCTCAGCATCCCCCCTTCTCTGATTTACCAGGGAGTGCTCTTGAGGTGGGTGGTACCTCTCTCCTCTTAGCAAGGTTTTAGACTCGGCAGCTCGCCATGCCCATAGGCAAAGAGCATGTTTATCAAAAACATGGGGAAGCTGTGCCAGATACCCTAAAAGTGACTTAGTCAAAGTATTCCTAAAAGTCTGTCTGGAGATTCTCCCCACAGCTTGGGAACCTTATTTAAGTAGGCTTTAGAGAGATATGTAATCAATCTAAAACTGCATTTATTTATATATTTATTTTAATGTATTAACATACTTACGTTATCCTAAATAGTGAAATGTGTGCCTAGGTATTTTCGCATCAGGCTCTGTAGATGAGCGTAGTGCACACAGGTAAAGAGCTATGTTTTTAAATCAGAACCAAGAACATCAAAAGGTTTTGGTAACAGCTTTTTTTTTTTTTTTTTTTTTTTTAACTTGCTGTGTCTGTGAGAGAAAACAGTACCAAAACTGAAGCAGTTTCTTGTTTTCCGGTTATTTGGGTCCTTGCGGTCTTTGCTTTTGCATCAGTTTTAATGTGTCCTGTAAGCAATCCTTAGTAATGTAAGGATGTTTAAGTGTAGCAGTTTTAAGTGCATCAGGGTTTTAGAAACTGCTCTCAAATTGCTGTTAGTCTGTTAAGAATGTGAAAGGTTATATTGGTCAGATATGCATTAGTGTTATGTAAAACATATGAATATTAAATGCAATGTGAATATATTTTGCCTTTTCGGAAATAATTTAGAATAAATAAAAGCACTGCAATGTTTGGGTGGAAAAGAAGCAGAAAGCACATTATTGCAAAAGTGTTTAACGACTGAAATTTGTGCATCCTGTACCTCAGTGAGCTACTTGCTTAGTTTAGAAGGTCAAATAAATTAGAAGACAAATTAATGTTAACATGTTGGGGAACTACTTACTGACTTTAATTGTAACTGTAAAAACAGATACCCTAAGGCAGATTTAAGCAGTAGCAACTAACATTGTTATGATAGCCTCAGGAAGCAAGTGTAACAGACAGGATGTTTTGTAATAAAACTGTAAAACAATTAAAATAGCTGCACAAAGCATGCTGCTTTTTAGCCTGTCCAGAGGAAAGGACTGCGAAGGGAGTGTCAGGCAGTCACAGCATCACTGTTGTTATAAATTGCCATCTACTTTTGGAAGGGGCAAAAGATGGATAACAAAGTCGACAAGTAAATACATGCTACATAAATATGCATAAATCCATTACCATCTGCCACATTGTCCAATTTGACTGGGTTGTCTTTCTGTGTCTACCACATAAATCAGTTTAAAGCAGTTTCCCTCAAGCAATATTTTCTATAACGAATGGGTGAAAGATCTATGTTCTTGGGTTGTGACTGTAGTTCTGGTGTATCATAGAGAAAATACCATATTTACCATTTTCTCAAAAAAAAAAAAAAGAAAGCTGTAGTCAAAAGATTTATTTGACTGTGCAGCTACTAAACTTTGCATTAGTCTTCGGAAGCCAAGCCAGGAAGTTAAATTATCAGGCTTTTTGCCTGGCTAGGAATTTTTAGTGGTTTATTTTATACAATCACTTAAAGATTAGAAATATCAGTCCGTAAATGTACTCTTTTTTGTATCCTAGCATTATGATAATTTTAAAGAATAATTTTTCATAAAGTTTCTTTCCTTGCATGGTAAGCAAACATAGCTCATAGCGCTGCTGTTTATTCTTTGTGTCATCACTGTGATATGTCTCAGTTTAGTTCCAAGTAATTTTATTTTTCTGTCCTGTATATGTGTAGCACACTTGCATTTAATCTTCTGTCCAGATGTGGCCTCTGTCTCTTTAGATTCAGCTTGTATGATTTTCCTACATCCTGTTCTGGATTTCTCCTAATAGCTACGACTATAGGAACAGTGTGCTCTGCCGTACATTCATCTGGGCTTCATTGCTTTTACACAGAGGCTGCTTTACACTGTTCTGGCAATGAGAAGGGGCTCCAGTGAGAATGGGGCTCAGGACTCAGCTGGCATGTCTTTATTTTTTATGGCTTTTCGAATAGATTGCACCAGGATAGAGAAAATTTGTTTGCTTATTTTTTTAATGCAAGAAGTACTAAAATTTCCTTGTTTGGTTATTTACTTATAGATTAAATCTCTGAAATAAAAATTGTGAGTCTTTTTTCTTTACACTTGCGTACCTTTGTTCCTCCCTCCCCTGCCCAATTTACAGGTTTGTAATTTCTATTGGAGGAATTTTTAGTCCTCTGATTAAGGATATAGGTTTACAACAAGGTAGTCTTTCTGGTAAGAGGTTTTACTCTTAAAATGCTCATATGTGATGGAAAAAGACAAAATGGGGTTTTCATTATCATTCTCACAAAGAAACTGGCATGAGTTTATGTATGAAACAGTCAGATAACCCACCTTCTGTCTGCAAATATTTGCCTCCAGTAAGTTAAAGGTCCGAAATCTAAAATGTTTGTTGGGGTACTTCTGTGGAGCTTTGTAAATCACTTAAGTATTTTTAAACCTGTGTAAGTTACAAAACTAACTTTGTATTTCTGTTTTGAAAGAATCACAGGTTTGTAGTGTAAGAAAGTTCCGATAATTAGTGTATTGCAAGTCAAAGTAATTTATAAGTAGTACTGAGACAGTTTTTTGATGTGGTAAAGATTTTGTAGTGTTAGAAAAACACCTTCGGCCCTTAATGTAGCAGAAGTTTAATGCTAAAGCTATAAATTAATCCACTTGGAAAAAAGTATGCAAGAGTGGGATTCATTTTCACTTCAAATTAGCTGCCTGAAAATTAGGCATCATGTATAACCTAGTTCTCCAGCCTTTCAACTCAGTCATGGAAGGGGGTTCTATAGGGAAGGAATCATCTCATGTAAATAAAAATGACCAGTAAATGGTGCGATCTGTTTCCGCTGGCCATGTTGGCTGTGGAGGGAGTCTACACTTTTTGACTAACTTGTAGTTAACTTGTTCTGAATCCCATCCTAAATGGTATGAACTTCTGTGGTCAGTGGTCTGCATTTTTTTGTGTGTGTGGCAGTGCACAAAACCCCCCTATATAAAATTAAAAATCACATAATCTCAATGTGATACTTTCTGTGCATGTTGGGGGGGATGGAAGAGTGTGCTTATAATTCTGTAAAAATATTTTTTTAATGTAAAATATCAATCTACAATGTGGTAATTTACAGGTGGGTTTTGTACAGCTAGGGTATGAGTTAAAGATTCTTTTAAAAAACACAAAAAAATGCTCCACCTAAATGCACATTTTAACTCTGTATCTTCCTTAATCATGGACTGATACATGAAAAATAGACCAAAGTATAAAGGTTTGTTTAAGAAGGGCCCTTTTCCAATCTAAAGCTACTCTTTCATCAGGTTTGTGTGTTGGCTGGTTTCCTTTGAGTACATTTTGTGTGTGTTTAGAGGAGAGAAGATAGTCTGGCAGCTACATATCAAGGCAGGAAACCTATTTCCAGATCTACCCCAGGCTTCCTGTACAGCTGAGGAACTGATCCTGCTAACCAGAGCTGGAAAAAAAGAAGAGGAGAAAAAAAAGAAAGAAAAGTAAAGGGAAGAAAAAAAAAAAGCTTGTTTTGTGTGTAAGTTTTTAATGCAGTACTTTTGCTACAAGTTTTGTTGTTCATAAGATCTAATACTTACCTGCCTAGCAGCATTTTAGGAAGGTGGATTTTCTGACCAGCCTCAAGTGCTTTCCTGCAGGATGTTGTATGCATGTAGTAGAAAATAACTTTTGCCTGTTACTATACTATTAATCCTCAAGCAAGACTAGAGGAAATTTATGCAGGGTACTAACCTCTGAAACAGTCTCGCTCCCTACCCTTGGTAATGAAGTAAAGAGATGAAACCTTCCTTAGAATTGAGGTAATTCATTATTATTTTCAAGCAGCGATGGCAGAAAGTGGGAAGAAAACAATTGCTCTGAAAACAATTTGAATGTTGCTCCAGACAAATAAAAGACCGAGGCAGTGGCTGACCTCTCCTGACAAACAGCTGGAGCCAAAAACGGCTGTGGAGTTGTCGCTTAAGGACTTTATGGAGGAGATCTTTCAAATCCAAGAAACAGTAAACAAGGTAGATGGAGCTTTTACAGAGGTTAAAATTGAGATAGCTCAAATGAAAGCCAGGCGAAATGAAATTAAAGAAAAGGTGAATCAACAGCTCTGCGTGTGTGAGGATGAATTGCTTACGTTAAAAGAGACTTCTAATCAAATCAGGTTTCTGGAATGATCTTTGAAGATTCAAGAGAATAAAAGGAGGAAAATCGAATTTGAGACTGGATACCTAGAAAAAACTTGAAGGACATCACCCAGGGGGAGATTTTGAAAATATTGCACTGGAGCTGATATTAGTGAATGCCAGGAATGGCCTCTGAAATGGAAAGGTTACACCTGGGCTTCCTTGCGGGTGCTCAGCAGACATCAGCCCCTTGTATTGGAAATGTGCTCGCTTTGTGTGCAGCAGATGATAGGGGTAAAGTTTCCTGCTGTTACTTTTCACATCACTCTCACTAGACCTTAGCTGGATGCAGGCTATCTGCCATTGATGGTTTTACAGCCTGAATGTGAGGCTTGATTTATGGTGCCCTAGTGAAGTGGGGGTAGGTTATTGCATGACAATACGGCAGTAAGGGGGTGAGCCAGTTGGACTCGTCCTTGGGCTCAGGAAAACACCTTTCCCTATCACTAACGAATTCAGAGGCGTCGTGCTTTGCTTATCAAATGTTTTGACCTATTTAAGAATTACCGTGGTAGGCTATAATATCTATATGTTATTATAAGAAATACTGGAAAAGAGTATGCTGGAGGTTATTCCTCTGGTGATTCCCCATTTTGGTACTGATTCAGCCGGCGTGGTGAAACATGGAGCGGACAAGGAAGAATGAGGGTCTGTGGGACTCTTCACTGATGGAACCTTGCATCAGCAAAAACATTAAGGATGCTCTTGTAGATTCAGCTTGAACTGGGGTCAGGCAGCTAAGAGTTTGCTCTGGAATTGAGCCTCAAATGTTTAGTTTGCAACTAAATAGGACAAATAAAAAAAAAAAAAAAACAAGAAAGGAAAAGAATACTTCCTTGCAATTCTGCAGAGGGAAAATCTGTTTGAAATACCTAGGCAAGAAAATGGTGAGATGAAAACTTAAGGTAAAATTAACTCTGCATCAGTGGTCTTGCTTGTCTTGAAGAAACTACCAGTTGCCACCTTGTTAATGGTACATGAGAAAGGAAGAGTAGCTCAGTTTAACACTAGTATTTTGTTTATCCTTGGAGATTTCGGAATGTATGCCAGAATCTTCTTTATTCCATTTCAGATTTATTTACTTTTTATTATTTTCTTCATTCATTTTTTCCTGGAATTTACAGCAGTAATTTTTTTTTTGTCAATCAGTGGAGACAAAAGAGCAAGCTCTGAGGACCTGATGTTTCCTGTTTCTTGGTTTTTTGGATCACTATTGTGTCTTTCCACAAACTAGTAAGAATGAGATCAGTTAGCACCACTGTTGAACATGATCCTAATGAGAATGTGGTGGGGGTTTTTTTGATTTTTGTTTGTTTGTTTGTTTTTTATTCCCCCCCACTGGGTCAAACTGAAAGTGTATCTCAGGGATGTAACAGCTGGGAGATCCGTTGTTAGCAGATGTGCCAGTCTGAATAGCTGAGTGAGGGTTTACCCCTTATTTGCAGAAACCCAGTCAGTCAATTTGGTCAAAAAACATTGTAAATGTCTTCTGGAGATTTTGAATTGTGTTATTTAGTGGACTGATGTGTTGTGTAGTAGTAGTCTGAAAGAAGTTGAGGAAGGCATCAGAACTTTCCTTTCAGCATCATCTTATAGGAAGATACTGCTAAAGGTGAACTGTAGTGAATTTAAACTGTGAGAATGAAGGAAATAGTCTTCAAATATTTGTGTGGATTGATTTGTTTCAGGGAAGAGCTACAAAGCATATTGTAGTTTTGAGAAATGCACTAAAATGCTGTGCTTAAAAAACCAAAGACTTCACTGAAGTCACTCTTCTAAAAGGGTCACAGGAAAGGTCAGTGCATTTCTAGGTCTGCATTTGTAGGATGGTCTTCTAATAGAGTTTCTCTGTTTGTATCTGTCCCTCTGCTCTTACTTGCAGGGGATGAAGTCTCTTGAGTGCCTTGAAAATCGGCTTCAATCAAAATGATGTCTTTTTCCTTCGGTTAATTGGCTTCCAGGTTTGTGTTCCGTCCTACACCAGAAATAGATTTAGGTGCATCTCTCTTAATTCACAGGTTTCTAGATAGGTACCCTCGGTGAAGCATAGCAAGAAACTTCCATTGTTCAGACACTTCTGAAAATAAAATAGTAGCATAGGATTTCTTCGCCTGGATCTTGACTGTAACAGATAAAATTATTTGGTAGGTAGAAATTCGCCATTTTTGGTTCACTCTAAGTTTGTAGGCAAGTTATCTTATATTTATTTGTCTGTCTGAGTATAGATGTGTGTGAGTGCATATAAAGCTAGAGTAAATATATATTTATATTACACCGTTTTTAATGACAGGATACACTAAGGCTGCCCTAAATCCCAGGAACTCTGGTAGCTGTGGTAGCCAAGAGTGTAAGAGGTGACGCTGGGCAACTTTCTCTTCTCCTTTTAAGGGTGATTGCTGTGAGAACAGAAACTCTGCAAGGTTCAGATCTTTTCGTCAACAAATACAACATGGTTTTTAAATTTTTTTTTTAATCATCAATGAATTGTGTTCAGACTGTATTACTGTACCAGTAACTGTTTCAATTACTCAAATTCTAGAGCATTTGGGTAGTGTTTCTGTAATAACCTTACCTTGGTACAATGGCTAGATATGCTTTTGAAATGAAATCTCCAGGTTTCATTCCATGACACATTTGTGTCCACAAGGTAGGCAAGATATGCAGAAGCACTTTTAAGAATGGACACTGTAGAAACATAGGTAAAAGCACACTGCCACCAGGAAATAATTGCTGTTGAAATGTATTTTTTTATTATTTTATGTTGATGGTCCGGTTTTGGTTACGTGCAGATAAATTGCCTATGAATTTTGCTGAAGATGGAGAAGGTGGATTTAAAATATGAAACAGAACTTGTAAAAGTCTTCTATGATACTGTACGGTATCTAACTAAATAGTAGAGACCTTGCAAAGCAGACAGGAATGTGTTTTATCTGTGGTTTGGTTTTTTTTCCAAGCAGACTTTGTGTTTGATTTTTCCAAGTGGAACTGCGGGTTTTTTTTGTTGTCCTGCTTTCCAGTATGGCACCATCACTATGTACTTCACACTCTAGATACAACAGCTGGGTTAATTAAACAGATATGTCACAGCACTGAAGCCAGTGCCTGCTGCCACTGTACGCAGGCAGCCAAGAGCTACAGCAGCTTCGCAGTAGAGCCTCGCAGAAGCGTTAGCAATGCAGTACCAATTGCAGTAAAAAAAAAATCCAACAAGCTATGGTGTGAAAAATAGTAGGAAAAAAAAGAGGATGCTTTATATGCATCAATTTCAAGTAAGTATAAAAGACGTGAAATGTGCATTCATGATATCATAAAACAGTTATTATTGATTATGTTAAATCAATAACCTGCATTTCAGATAAATGTTAGCAATTTTAGTATGGAATTTATGGAATATTTTCTTTCCCTGTGGCCCTACAGCACGCTCCCGCCACCAATACTGAGATGTCTTGATCTTTTTGACTACATGTTAACATTTTCATAAGGAAGTTTATCTCCAAGTGTCTGGACCAAATTTGGAGACGTCATCCTTGTGAGCTTCTTGTCTACTTACTGGTGACTATGAAAGTTATACTCCATAGCCCCTTCTTCATCTCAGAAACACTGAGGCGTGATGCTGTGTGCTTAAGGTCTGCAATTCTCATCTCAAAAGTGACTGTATTTCAGTGACTGGCAAAATACTCCTTTTAGACCCGTTACTTGTTTTCACCAGGTTCAGGTTAGCTGTAACTGCTGAGGACAAAATGTTCTCCTATGACTTCAGCTAATTACAGACCCAGTGATGTAGATACACTGTAACTGAGGAGACAAGGTCACCCCAATGAGTATGATGGAAATTGTTACTAGGTTGCAGATTTTTTTCCCATAAAAGGATCAAAGCTCTATCTGCAGCTGCTTGAAGGGCTACTGAGGACAGCAGCAAAAGTTGAACCTCCAGAAAGTATGGATAAGGAGTAAATCCTAACACAAGCTCCTCTCTGTGTTTTGAAGGCTGATTGGCAGGTTTCCAGGGAGCAGATGGTGCCAGCAACATTTTGTTGTTTGTGAACTAGTTGCAGCACTGCAGAGTGAAGGCAGCGTGAGGCTGGTCAAAATGGCAGTGATGCCGTCGCAGGAAATGGGAAGAGTCGTGGCTGCTTGAAAGTGGCAACTGCTAAATTACACCTTGCAAGTAATTCTTGGCACTTGCTGTATGAACTAGTATTGACCTGTTTGTCTTAAAAGGTAACGACAGAGCCATATAAGCATCATTAGCTCTGAAATAAATCGTTCAGAATTGTACAATAATAGGGAAGCATTATTTAAAAATCAAACCCTGATGTGTGTGATATGGGGATTCTCGAAGGATGTGGTGCTGTCAAACATCAAATCTTCAGATACTTTTACAGACTGACTCCATATAAACATGAAGAGCCAAATTAGAAATCTTGTTGCTGAGATTTGTTAGCTCTGGGGCTGCACGGGCTGGCAAAAAACATTATGATTATTTTATGGAGTCCCCAAATTCCTGTTTTAATTTTGTAATTTGAAAAACAAACACTAAAATGCAGACCTAGGTCTCAGTTCTGCAAGCTCCCAGACATGTGAGTAGCTATCTGCATGTATTTAAATGTTGTATTTGTGCTTTTGGGAAGATGGGATTGCCCAAGTAGAAGACCATGAGGTACTTGGAAGCAGGGAGGTGGAAGGCAGGCTGTGGCTCATGCAGCATTCCTCACTGGCATCCATGTCCACTTACCTATCGTACTGGGGACAGAATGCCATCAGGGCTCTCTTCTCTGCCTTCAGAAATCTGGAGGACAGCAGATAGGATGTCTGTGCTGTGTTTGCACTGCTCTGCCTATAGCCTGCAGGGTTGGGTACTTGTCAAGAGATGGGTCCCTTCACACGCTGAAGTATCCTCTGCTCGTGTCCTGCTCAGCTTCTGTTTGGAAATATGTGAATTCAAAGTCATGAAAGATATCCAGGGATTTTGAGTAGCTGGGCACAAGAGGGTTCATCTAAACATGCAACATGGGTGAATTGAGGATGGAGTTTGGAGGGCTTGAGTGGATACTTTTTTTTTTTTTGTGGAATACTGTAAATCATGAGGTAATTCAGACCCAGAGATTAAGGGAATAGTTTTAATTTTGTCAGCCATGGCTGGCTAATTCAAAATTAACTCTTTACAAAGTAACTAGGTTTCAGAAGTACTGAATGAGATTTGAAGAGTGGCATAATGTGGCCGCACTGCCTTAGGTAGTCAGTTTGGCAAACTGTGCCTTGAGCAAATGCCAGAACCAGTTAAAATACATGCCCAGAATAAGTTCTTGATGATCTTTGGAAAGTGAGTGGGATACAGCAGTAGAGGGGTCTGGGTAGGACAATGGACTGACCCATCGGCATCAGGGGATGAGCAGTCTAAGCCCCAGGCTTGGTCTGAGGTGACTCTGGCCATCCCCTTACAGCACCTATGAAATGGTTGATGGCAAGGAACTAGTAGCTGAAAATCATTATTTCCTGGGATGTTTTTAATACTGTAGATGATGGGAAGCAGAGGATGATAAGTAAGCATTCTTTTATCAGGCTTTTGAGTGCAATGCTTTTGTTTTTGTGCAAGGTGACTGTATCCATGTTAATGATAATGATAGCTCTTTGACTCACTGCCTTTTTTCCCACGTATGTATCACTCCTGTGGTGTTATACATGGAATCAATTAAATGAGTTTCAAAAAACCCCAAGCCACCTTTAGTTAGCTACAGAAATACATACACCTCCATTATTTTGAGATGCTGTGTAATCTTGTTGCTTTGAGTTTTGCCTTTTACTGAATGTTCTGTTGCCCCGTCTCTTCTTCCTTCCATTTTAGTTTTTTGCTTATAGTTGTTCTCATACTTAAAGTTAATTTGTAAGCTCTGCAAAGGGGACTGTTTTGCAAAAAAAAAAAAACTTTACAAAATTGATCAATATTATAAATATTAGGTAGAAATAACAAGGAGAGTAAGAATAGCAAACAGAATCATTCATGCAGAGGGGTCTGAAGACCTTGATGTGGATTGTCAGTGCTTGGGTCTTCTCTTTTCTTACCTGTTCTACATTCAGTGAAAACTTACGGTGATCTTAGAGAAAGCCGAAACAGATCCTCTTCTGTTAGAAGAGCAAAATTAGACAAGCCAACCCTGAGCTTCCAAGGAGTGTGGAAATCTTGAGACTCTCACTTTTGACTCTTGTGTTAGCTTCTTCTCATGTCTTGGAGACCAAAAAAAAAATAGGTGAAATATATGTTTTAATTCGATTTAATGAATTTTTAATGTTTACCAGTTATGATTTTTTTTGTTTTCCAAGAAGCTAAGGGGTCTTTGGATTTCTCCTACCTTCACAACTCTTGTGATGAGAGATGCCTTTGAATTTATTCAACGTTAAACACAGTTTGTGGTTATATGAAGTTAGATAGGATGAGGAGAAACAGGAGGAGGATGGGCAGGTGCTCTATATCTTTAAGCAATTTCTATTTCTGGAATTGGACAGCATATTAAATAAAAATATTCTAATATAGGTTTTACTACTTTTGTAAGTCCTGTGGATTTCACTAGACTTCAGATTTATCTTTTTTTTTTTTTTCCCCCTCTTCACTCTTAATTCAGATCTGTAGTGAATGTGAGTTTACTCTTCTACACGTGATGTTGAGTTGTGTCTTTGGAGATGTGATACAGCCTGAGATTATTCAGTGTGACAACACTTAACCTAACACAATTCAGTTCAGTGCACTGAGAAGTAGAATGATAGAATATTTTTTTCCTAGGATGCGTACCCATCCATTGTCCCCATAGTTACTGCAGATTATCTGATAGGAACATAAGAATGTAGGAGGTGCCATACCGGATCAAACCAGTGGTCCATCTAAATCACTCCTTTCTCTTGAGACAGGCTAGAGCTGGGTGTTTCAGACAAAAGTGTAGAAAACCCTACAGTAAACTTTGAAATGTCTTTTACATTATGATATTTTCTTTTTAATCCTGTCAATTAGACTTTGGTCTGTGCTGTGTAAGAAAAGGACTTAAATCCCTTGTGTTTCCTAAATCTCCTCTGGTGTAACACTTCATTTTCATGTTATCTATCTAAACCTTATCTGAATCCTGCTGCGCTTTTGATGTCAGTGTGGTGTGGTGGCAGTGCATTCCGCAAATTAATTATATGTTACAAATGGGAATCTATAATGTATCCTGTCTTGTTTCTAAAACCTCAAACATGCCTTCCATTAGATAGCTCATCCTTAAGCTAAAAGGCTTCCCATCAGTATTTCCAGTCCCTACCCTGCAGGACTCTCGCAGTGCCTGTAATCATTCTACAATTCTTATCTGTATGTTGCACTTATCACAAGAATAGATCACAGTATTTCGTATAAAGAGTATACAGTCATTTTGTATAGTAGCAACAATGTTTTTCTGTAACATTTCAATATTGGCATGATGAATTAAGGGGAAAAGAGAGATGCTTACAGTCAGAATTATCTTTTAAATGTTTTATTTCAGATACCTGAAAATCGTGCCAGAATCATTAGAGCGGTGAGAGATTGGTTCTAAAATGTGTGTTGAGCACAGTCAGCGATAGTAAAGACCCTTTTTCACATTAATGTCCTTTTTTTTTTTAAGTTAGTATTTATTTAGTTTATTTTGTGCACTCCTTATCAATAGTTTTGGCTGTCTGGGGTAAATGGTTTCTTTTGTAAGGCAGTGTTTGTCCTATAAATCTGACACAACTTTGCTAGGTTCTCTTTCTACAAAACTAGCAGCCTCCACTGTCCACTTTCTTAGGCTCTAAGATAAATAATGAAAACTACCATAAACACAGGATTTGATATTGATTTTTCTGGAGTTTAAAATAATCTGAGGTCTTCAGAGATCAGTATCCTTTACTGTATCATACACATATGTATGCTGTTGCTATAAAAATAAATAACTGAAGCTCTTTAAGGTCTAGTTTGTGAAAAAGATGAAACATTTATTGGCCACTATATTGTATTTCTGAAGCTGAATTTGATGCTTTGCATCCCATAAAATAAAAATGATGAGATTGAAGGCAGTAATCAAAAGAAAAGGGCTCAATGTGTCATTCTGATGCTAGAATACAGGTGACTGGTTGAACCAAGCTTTACTTCCAATATACTTTTATACATTTTTAATGACAGCTAATGAATCAAAAATTGAGAGGCCTTGGAGATGATTTATTTACCAGAATATTTTTTTTCCTTTTGCCGTTGTGTGGTGCATCTCCTGGATCCCTCTGGTTGCAGGCTGTTTCTGTGCTGTGGTTTGCAGTTCAGTCTGTTCCCTGTCCAGCGCTTTGCATCTCTTTAGTGAATACCAGGGTAGGTTCAGTGATGATAATTGTGATCTTTTCACATCAACAGACTTAACAAAAACCTGCATGAGCAAAGTAATGCTAATTTTCGTTTTGTTATGAACATCTGGGCAGCTGTCCGAGGTGCGGGCAGCGGTGCTGCCCAGGCCGGACCCATCCCACCAGGTGCCGCTGTGCTGCAGTGATGCCAGGAGCCAGCAAGGGAGCCCGGAGACACAGTCCCCACAGTCCCGCCTGATACCAATAGCAAGGCAAAGGAAATTGTAGCCTGCACCCTGTGACCTGGCCAAGCCGTTCTGAGTCATCAAGGAAACCTTGATGAATCGGGAGCAGTCTCCTAAATATCAGAGGGCTATATGGCTCTGCAGACTATTGTACCCCCCGAGATACAGATTTCTACAGTGTGACCATATTACAGCATCAATTTGAAAGGAGACGGGAAGGAAACTGAGGAGTCAAACCACAGAAATAAATATGTTTCACAGGGAAGTGGCTCAGCAGCTTACAGTCAGCTTTGCCTCTCCAAGTGTGTGATCTGTGCCAATAGGCATGTCTGCACGGCACAGAGGAGCATTCAGTTCTCTGCCTGCCCCAAGCATGGTGTTCTCCATTACTCAACAGACTTTGCTGGTGGCACCTCAGAAGTGGCATTCTGGCAGGAAAGAAATGGCGTGAGGCAACATCGTGATATAAATTGCAAGTGAGCTCTCTGTCAGCCACCGAAATGGAATCAATCACACTATGGATTAGATAACCCAGATTACTCCAGCCTGTGAATCCTCCAAGTGGTGCAGCAGGAGACTGTGACACTGCTTAGAATAGTATGCACATACTAAGCCTGTGAGGGAAACCCCTAATGTTGGTTTAAATGGCCAGATACAGGAGAAAAGATGATGACAGTAGGTGTCTTTTAAAAATTGGCTTTTATATTGAGCTGATGAATGGCTGGGTTGTTACACTACCTTTTTGAGGAGATGTTCTTCAATTAGAAAGAAAAACACCCAACAAATAAGGCAGTAGCACTGGTCAGTTATTAGTGGAGCCCATTAAAGTAGTGGGGTTTGAGTCCTCATATTTGCTTACACATTTCTTTTTCTATTTCTGGAGAATCAGATTCCTGCTAGGTGGGACAAGAGGTTTTGGACAAGACCTCCCAACCTCCCCAGTGTTTGACTCTACATCCCTCCCAGGCAGATGTCAGGATACAGTATCCACTTTTTCTTTCTCTTGCATAAACCTTATTTCTTGACCTTGTCAAAAATAGTATGTCCAGCACTTTGCTTCATCTTTTCATCAAAGTTCATGATGATGTGAAGCCTCCACACATGCTTACTATGCACATGGTTAGTAAGAGAACCAAAACTTCAGAGGTGATTATGTGAGAACTTGATATGATTCACCAGCTAGATGCAAGGCTGTTCTTGAGTCATGTGTGTATAATTCTTTTTTGTATTTTTATCATAGGATGCTGCTGCAGTTCTTGGAAGAATAGGAGGGTATGATACAAGATGCATTGAACCCAGATTTCATAAAGATCAGTTAGTGATGGCAAAGTTGAACTCGTTCCTCATTGATAGAGGCAGGAAGCACCTGAAATGTTGCTTCTATTGAGATGGAGGAATTCCCAGGAAGAACACTTTCTAACCCCTGTTTTTCAGGCTGTTGTTCTCTTCCCCAAACTCTTCAGAAATAGCAGAGACATGGGAGGGATCTTGGAATCCTGTTTCTGAGGATCTATTAAAGTACATACTTGTCTCCATTTAGAAGGCCTTGCAGGATGTGCTCATTTATCTGATCTGAGAATGAACAAAGTAGTAGCAACCATCTTCCAAAATGAGTTATACAGACTAGCAAATGGTGGCATCTTCAGAAATCACTTGTATGCTAAATGATTCCATGTTAATTTATTCTGGATTATTTCAAGTTTTAGAGAATCGTGTGTATGAGGTAATAATGCTCGGTCCCAATATTATTTTCTTGCATCATTTTTAATCAGAATTGCATATGGTAGTGTGTAGCCTGTACAATTGTATGCACCAGACAATTGCACTTGAGGCTGCAAGCCTACACGTTACATCTCTTCTGGCAATTATATTTGAAATGCTGTATTTTGACAAAGTTATTCACGATGTACAACCCTATCAATACAACCCTAGCTGCCTGAGTGTAAGCAGTTTATGTGTATAGAGTTGGAAGATCTAACGTAGTGTAAGTAATTGGATTTTTGAGTAGTTGAAATAGGTGTGACTGGGATATTTGGCCCAGAACTTCTTTTGACTGACAGAATACAATATTCAGATCATTACTTTCAAGACTTGCATTTCAGTAGGTACACTGTACATGAAAAAGTGTGCCATATACGTTAATGGCTTAACTCTTAATAGTAATCCTTACTGAACTTTATCCTGGAAGCTTGACAGTGGAAGCTGGCTGAAGTTAAAAGTGAGCTTTCAAGCCCAAAGCAGAATTACTTTGAACCTGAATGTATGGGATAAATCTCAACTTCTAATCAAAATACATAGAATATTTTCAGCTATTAGTTTTAATTAACTTAATTAATTTTTTACTTAACAGCTGCAACAACTTTAGTGTCTACTGCTCTTCTAGCTCTGTTAAAAGTATACTGAGATCAGGAATTCATGACTGCACACAGACATCTGGAGCCAGAGACTTGGCAGACTTTTGAAGTCAATGCAGTTGCTCTGATTTACACCTTCTGAGGATCTGCCTTCTGAGATCAGTGCCAGTCCAGACTTAGGTACTCTGGGTCAAATTTAGTGAACCTGGAAATGTCAGAGGACTTCAGAGTACATATTTTTTCTTCTAAACGTTGATTGGACCTTTATCTATGTTGAGTGCTCTCCGTAGTCTAATTAATGGGGGGCGTGTATTATATATTTCTGGGATTAATTAACTTTCAACTTTTGTTCTTTTCCTTCTAAAAAATCAGATGGCTTTATGTTAATTCCCTGCTGCTCTCTAAGTCCCTAAATCTTTTTCCTGTTTCTCACTTCTTTAAGGTTAGTGTGTCTGACTCTGTTTAATTTCACAGTGCCAAGCATAAACACTTTTAAAGTCATGGTATTTCAAGGTGAATATATTTTGCACAACACACTATCAGGCTCAGTGGTCGGGTTAGCTGGTATTTGTTGGCTTCTAGCTACATTAAGTACTTCAAAATAGCATAACTCAAATGTAAAATTGCATCTTACTACAATACTGAAGAAGTCTGGTCATGCAAAATCTCTGGGTTAATGAACTTTCTGGATGAGGATATTTGCCCTTCCAGCTGCTGAACATGAAAATTGAAAGTGTGAGCTCCTACTGTGTTGGTCTCCAACCCATAGTAAACCACCCTCTAACCCAGGCTGACAAGGGAGGCCACAGTAATGTCTGTAGCACACTGCTTGTACAGTATATGCACTGTGCTCTGGGGCCGCAGGCTTTTTAAGGAGGCTCACGTGAGGTTACCTTGCATTGTGAGGGCTTCACACATCCATTTACCCTAGGACTGGTGCTGCTGCTCTGTTACCAAGTAACAGGCAAAAGGCAGAGTTCACGTTTGTGGAAGAGGGTCTTGATTTGTAATAGAAGGGCTGTAGTGGACAAAGTCAGGGAATTTCTACATCATGTACATTAAACTTAGCCAGTCACTGGCATGCTTTTGGGAAGAGTTACGAGAGTCATCACTAAATCCACTGGTCTTAGATGCACTATCTGAGGTTATAGAAAGCATTATCCCCTCTGAACAGCAGCTCTTTATTTTTTTCTACCGATTTAATTAGACTATGTGGAGGAAGTGAGTGAAAGTCTATCAGCTGAAAAAAATGCCCCCAAAAAAACCAAATGGAGAAGGGCGGTGTCTCACACAGGCATATTTTCTTGAGACTCTCATGGGAGTTTTTGTACTAGCAGAGCTCTTGAGTATGCACACAAAAAAGTTTTTTTAATACTTACAATATCTGTGTCTTCTGAGCTCATGAATCTGAACTGTCTGATATGTTATGGGATATGTCGTGGAGTTTGAACTAAGCAATCTAATAGGGTGGTTACTGGGAAATGTATATTAGTGGGAACATTAATGTGCTCTCTTTATATTGAAACCAGGTTTGACAATGTTTATGTAGCCCATGGGCTGAACGGTGCTGTTAGTATGAAAGAGGCAGATTGTTTAACTGAAAGGAGAGTTGAAACTTGTCATGTCTGCAATACTGACATTAATGTTTTATGCACTCAGTGCTTCTAGGACTGCTTCTCCGTGTGGGATTATGGTAATTCCTGATCAATTGTGTCTTTGTATGAAAATATAACTACACATAAAATAGCTAAAATGCAAGGTAGCTCTTCATTGCATAAAGACCAATTAGAGGATAGTTTATTACCCACCTGAGGTTTTGAAAAGAAAAATGTTCCAATAAAAAGGTTCTTGATCAACAAAATGTGAAAGGACTTAGCAATTTTAGTTCACTAGGATTTGGCTAATGTGATTGTCCTCATTTCAGAGCAAAGCGTAAATCCTTTGCATCCAGGTACAGACTTCAGCTTCTATTTCATGAAGACCTATCTCTTGGAAACACTATTATGTAGTTGTTCGTGAGGAGCGGAGGTGCAGAGGAGTGCAGGTCTTGGGCTCTCTCCTCTCTGAGGTGTTGGCAAAGGAGGAAGAGCACCTTAAGAAGCCTGGAGCAGGGCAGCAGAGTGGTTGCCTTACCATTGCTTCACCTGCTGTGTTATAAAACCTTGCCCCCTTGATAGTAGAACTAGATGGAATGTAAACTAGAAATAAGTGGAGGTTTGGCCACCCTAGTTAGTGCTGTTTTGACTAACTGATGTGGAATTATTCCATTATCAGAATTTTGCAGTGTATTGTTTGTTTGTTTCTTTTCCCCCAGGACAGAAACGCATCTTCTACTGAATTTATTTGTGATATTTTGTTTTGAAATGCCAAAACTGATCTCAGTTATGATTTTTATCTTGGCAACCAGTCACGTCAGAGCCTAGACCAACTCTTTAAACAAAATCAGCGTTGTTTGTTCTATCGATTGCTGCAAGAATTCCATCTTGTTCTAGTTAAAGCATGTTAATTTTCAGTGTAAGGATGATACTTTGTAGAAGTAGGTTTAGGTACTGTAAAAAGCAATTTTCCTAGCGTTTTACACTGAAAAGGTTCCAAATGAATCTTTCAGAATTAATAATATGCATAGGAATAGCAAGGAATAGGAATCCAAAAAAATCTAGGAGTTCCTTTTGTTCCCTCCCTCCCAGTACCAGGGTGACACAAATCCATTTATGCGCACACACTTTTGCACACAAATAAATGGATGAATAGATAGTGTAGATAGAAAGAAAGAACCCTGCTACTTTAGATTGAAGTGCCTGTCACTGACATTAATTTAGATGTAGTATTAGGGAGCCTCTTAAAGGTCAGGTTTCCCCTGGAGCGTTAGTTTACCCTGGACATTTTTACAGATGATGTGCTAAAGATGTAATGCATCTAATAACTACATCTTGGCTTCATCTACTTGATTCATCAAATACCTTCCTGCTCAATACTAAGTTTTCAGTGATGTGTTATATATGAGATATTAGAAGACAGCATGCTAATACTGTGTTGATTACAACTGATATTTTTTTTTATTTGGAGGTACATAAAAAGGTGGGGGGAAAAGTAAAGCTCATTTATTGCCTAATGCTAGTGGCCTATGGCTTCTGGAAAATAGAGACCCCTCAATGTTCAATTAAGGGAAGATGGTTATGAATGGCAGTGTCCTTTCCTGGGACCATGGCAGGATCAGATGCTCAGTGCTTTTACCAGGAAAACAGAATCATGATGACCCACGCAGATGGGTTTTTCATGTTGCATGTAAAACATTATATATGTATGTGTATATATATATGCCAAATAATATTTCCTGTGTTCATGCAAAGCTGTAGATAGTTAAGTGCATTGTTAACACAAAGACAGAGCCTCATTTCTGCTGTTATTCTGTGACCTCCTGATAATACAGGTGATTAATCTGCTTTAAGGGGTCTTTTAACTTGATTGTGAAGACTGTAGTTGACCAGAAACCAGAATAGGGCAGGTTTAATGTTAATAAGATTGCTTGCTTTAGAAGCATAGAATCGTCTAGGTTGGAAAAGACCTTTAAGATCATTGAGTTCAACCATTAACCCTACTCTAACAAGTCCACCACTAAGCCATATTGCCAAGCAGCATCTCTGTATGACTTTTAAACACATCCAGGGATGATGACTTAACCACCTCCCTGGGCAGCCTCTTCCAGTGCCTGACAACCCTTTCAGTGAAAAAGTTTTTCCTAATGTCTAGTTTAAACATCCCTTGGTGCAGCTTGAGACCATTCCCTCTTGTTCTATCACTAGTTAACTTGTGAGAAGAGACCAGTGCCTGCCCCTCTACAACCTTCTTTCAGGTAGTTGTAGAGAGCGATAAGGTCTCCCCTCAGCCTTCTTTTCTCCAGACTCAATAGCCCCAGTTCCCTCAGCCGCTCCTCATAAGACTTGTTTTCTATACCCTTCACCAACTTCCTTGCCTTTCTCTGGACATGTTCCAGCACCTCAGTGTTTTTCTTGTAGTACGGGGCCCAAAACTGAACACAGTACTTGAGTTGTGGCTTCACCAGGACCGAGTACAGGGGCACAGTCACTTCCTTAATCCTGCTGGCCACACTATTCCTGATACAAGCCAGGTTGCTGTTGACCTTCCTGGCCACCTGGGCACACTGCTGATTCATATTCAGACGCTTCTCGACCAGCACCCCCAGGTCCCTTTCTGCTGGACACCTTTCCAGTCACGCCTCCCCAAGCCTGTAGTGTTCCATGGGGTTGTTGTGGCCCAAGTGCAGGACCCGGTACTTGGCTGTGTTGAAACCCCTGTGATTGGCCTCAGCCCATCAATCCAGCCTGACCAAGTCCCTCTGAAGAGCCTTCCT
>WTSP01016863.1:7133-36304 GCA_025331215.1 Actenoides lindsayi
GAAAAAAATTTATAGTATTAAAGAGGAAAAAACCAACCAGCAAACCCCAAGAAACGGTTGAAAACCCGGGTCCGGACTTTTGATTTAAAAAAAAAAAAAAAAAAAGGATAAAGGGCATTCCAATGATGAGAGAAAAAGTTTTAATCATTAAAGTGTTGAGTAAAGCACCAGGTATCTTTTTCCTTTCAATTTAGAGAATATACAGTGGCCTTGTTTTCACAAAATGCTACATACTCCTTGCTGGAAAGCAGAGAAAACTGATTTCTTTGTACACAGTAAGAACTCTACAGAGATGGCCTGTGAGTTCTGCGGAGAAAGGGGTGTTACAGTCAAGGCTTCAGGTATTCCACAGCAGGCGGTGTCTACGTTTGTGTAGCAAGATCCTGGATTTCACAGTACGCAGGGCTGGCAAACTGGAAATTCTCTGGCAGCTTCATGTAGTTTTAAAAAATAAGTGCAGTAGGCCTCCATTTCATTAACTGTGATAAAAAGCATATATGCAAAAATATTTTTATATCGATAGCACATTACTGCATTATAAAAGCTGCCCAAGTGAAGCTGAAGATTCTGGCAGCTGGTGCTTTTGGCACTTGGGAGATGTGGAAAGCAGCATAGAGATCTGTGAAATACAACAGTGACTGATGTTTCTGCTACAGTGATCGGCATAATATAGTTAGCAGTGTTCATATTTAAACTTCTCTGTGAAGTTTCTGAGTCAATATCCCACTAAGAGGAGATATTCAGATCTCTTAAAGCTACTAGTTTAGGCTGTGTGCAGACTCAGGAAGACTTCCCTATTAGTTTACACTTTTTCACGTTTCAAAGTCCTCTTTCAATCACAAAGGCTGGAAACACTTTTTTTCCTCCTCTTTTAAAGAGCCTGGATTTAGAAGCGCAATTCTGTCACAGGAGTTGGAAACTGTAGTCACAAATCTGCAGAATATGCTGGGCCCTGCTTATGCTAGAAATCTCCTCCAAGTCCCAGATTGAAACAGGATATAAACTGTTTTGAGATGGCCAAAAGGTTTCATTTAATTTACAAGACATGCATTAGCAATGGGAGGAGAGTCCTTTGGACATTTCCACTTGGGAATCCTGTTTTCAGTAAAATTCTGTGATGCACAAACACAAAAGCTCAGCTGCCTACATTCACGATCATTAAAATAACACAAGTCGAGCGAACCTTCGCCCTAAAGCGTAAGTGATGGGTTTGCTTATGCAGCCTGCATAAAACTGCAAGTGCCATGTAATTATATCTAGAGATATATAGGTGTGGGTATATCTATAGATATTTATCTCTTGTGCAGAACGTCCTCCTTCTGTGCTAGAAATGAAATGCTAGCACATGCCTCCATATTTGAGCTTGCACCTGTTGACAGCTACGTACCATAAAGGGAGTACAGTACCTGGACCACGGAAGGCAAGAAAAGGAAGACAAGTTGCTGCCGACGGTTGCGACGTACAGCAGCAGGCAGTATTCTAGCAGGTGCCTGGAAAACCCATGAAGACCACTTAGCATGCACTGTATATTCATAAATACTTCTTGCAGGCACTGTGTGTGAAGGCACAGCCAAAAAAGACAACAGCAAAGACAAGCTGAAATACAAAGGCATGAATTCAACCGCACCTTAGACAAAAATTGTGACTAGGCTTCAAAAAGCAGAAAACTGACACAACCTGACGTTAAAGGCTGAGATGCAACATTTTTCTTTCAAGCCCGTGAAGGCTAAAAACACAGTGGTGCAAGACCGCTCTGCTTAAGCGGTTCTTGGATTTTCAAGAGCACCGCAGTCAGGCTGTGTCTCTAGACTGGCTTAGTCGCAGGCTGTTAAACAGAAGCAGATGAGCACAGCAGGCTGCAATCAGCACGCTCCAGGGCTAGCGAATGCTTTCCACTACAGCTCAGGCTGTTACGAGAGAGAAGCTCGTGCATTCCCTCGTTAGGCTGCTTGTCTGCTACGAAAAGGTGTCACGAGCGTATACGTTCACAGCACCAGAGAGTTCGCAGATGGGTCTGTTTCAAGTGATGCCACCTGACAGCCACAGGCATTAAGAGGAAAAATGTCGCCTGCCTTCACAGTGGCCATGGAGACTGTCTAGTCCAAGCTCCATAGGAGCACCGAGCATAACGTTTTGGCACCTGAATAAGACGGATTCCACCATGGCCGAGCCATAGAAGCTCCAGAAACCAAAGGAACGGGCTTTGGTTTCTATTTTGTACATCGCAAGGTACCTAAGGGCTCTGAAGACAAGGCTAAACATTATGCCTGAAGTCCAATTAAACTACCATTTCAGATATCAGAATTAATCTGAATAAAAAGCTATGGTTCATAAGCAGCACAGCACATCTAAGGCACATGTACGCATGCAAGCCACCATCACTATATTAAGACATTGCTGATTTGTCCTTAAGAAGCAATGGCTGCTAGTACAGAACAAACATATAGGCTTTTTTCAGCGCTAATCCTCCTCCCCAGTACTGAAAATACTATATACTGCTGACAGCATAATGTGCAACATATATAGCTTGGTTGGAAAGCATGGGGCAGAACTTTAAAAAATGTACAGGATTCCGTTTAGAACTCCAAAGTTCAACAAATGCCCTATTTTAGGGTGAAAACAATTATAAATCTGATAATGATGCACAGCATCCATGAGTGATTTTTCCTTAATTTTGAAATAGTGTCATTAACTACGACATATATTGTAGGTTTACATTTCTAAAGAGAAATAACAGAATTGAATAGTTTTTTTTCCTATCACAAGTGATAACCAGTGTTTGATATCTTCTATTTTTCTTCCAAGAAATATCAGTCTATCAACAGTTTTAAAATAAAATGTTTTCTTGTAACAATAGAACTTTAAATAAAAATATGATTTTGATTCAGATACTTTTGAGAAGACATGGATACTTTTCCAAGATCTTCTGACAAAGTAATTATTAAAACAGAGACCAGATGAGGCCTTAAAAAGACAATATACTATATTTCAGACAAGATTGCACCTCAGTTTTTCAAATAATATAATCGCAACATTACTTCATCATTTCTTCTTTTAACATGCTGACAATTTCCAGCTAGCCCACGAATGAAGGTTTTGGTTTTTTTGTATTCTAGCTTAAAGAAATAAAAGTCAGTAATTTATTCAGCACATACTGTATATGTCTTTTCAACTCCAATTGACTAGGATCATTAATAAGTTAAAAAAAAAAAAAATCCTCTCTGACCATAATCATTATCCCATGAGGGATAAGTGATTCTTCAGAGCTTAAGTGTTGCTAGTTCTATTAAAAAATATATCATGGTATGATTTCTTAATGTGTCGCTACTTTCGCAATTGGACCCTATGCAGTTATGCCTTCAAACTCTTCCGTCTGTTCCACAAGGTGGTTCTGTGAGCTTTAGGACCTCTGATTGAAGACAAACTGATATAAAACCCCCAAACGGAGTTGTCTCCTGTTTAATCCACCTCCCCCATTGTATGTCAGGGGTCTGGTAGATCCGATGTATCCACTATGACTTTAATAAAAATAGTATCATCTTTAATATACGTTCCATTCTCTAGAACAGTTTGAGCCACAAAGACTGGACAGCCAGATGCAATGTTCATTTCTCCAGTTGGCTTCTTGAAACTGCTGCTGTTTGGATCCGGCTTGAAAGCATCTCCTAAGTGGCGTCGAGACGGTCCCTGATCCATGAGCATGAGAGTCACTTTCTGTTTAAAGGGCCAAGGGAGCAAGGCATCGTATTCTCCACGCATTATGACAAAAAACAGCGACAAGTGCGTCCCTTTCCCCATGCCATCTCCATTAAGATAAACTCTGGCACACATCTTGTAGCCAAAGTATCCAGTATAAAAGGGTTGGCTGTACAGGGACAGAGTCTTCCCCATGACAGCCTCTTGCTTCCGACGTTTATAATCTCGAATTTTCCAAATTAACACTCCGTTGTAACTGGCAGTTTCTAAAACTTGGAACCGGAGGTCCATGTCAGCCAGCCGAATATCGTGAACGCTCAGCATCTGGTCATGTCTGCTCAGCTGTGTCTCTAGCAGGCCTGACAGAAAACAGAAAGGACAGGGGTGAGAAAAGTGGGGGGTTTTTTCTAATGAGTGTAAAAATCAATCGCCAACGCTGCTATTGTATACGATGAAGCAATTTCCACAGCAAATGGTCTGCCAGCTAGTATCTAGGCTAACTGGGATTTTTACACACACGGGTGTTAACTGTCCATGACGTACAAGTCAAATATTCAAATCACCTACATAAATTTTGAGTGGCCACTAAATATATCTACACAGGCTTCCATTTTTTGAGAGAAGACTTCGTAGCATTACCTATAGATTGTTATTAGCAGCGAAGACCTTTGAAGTGGTCACACCTTCTACATAATCCCTCAGAAATTCAGAAGCACCACTAATGACTAGAAATACTCTAGTCTACTTGTCTCAGAAGCCTGCTGCTGTTACCATGTCTAAAGTTCATCACAAAAGAACAGAAAACTCAAGTTCTGTATTATATGGTCACTTACTTAGTTTGTAGGGAGGGCTGGTTTTAATGTTCCCTCTCCTTCACAGGAAAACATTACTCTGTCTTTACACACTAGCAAAACTGGCCAACATGCAGTATGGAGAAGCAGCAGAATTCATAACGCAGGTTTGTTTCATACAGATCTACTGAAATGTTAACTTCTTTGACCCAGTCATTTAAACACATACATGATCTACACTATCTTGCTAAACTCCAGTTTTCACTTGATTCAGCAAGCAGGACAATAACTTTACTCTCACAGATCTCACAGTTTTCTTCAGATCAAATGTACCTCTGTAACAGGTATCAGGACAGGTGTCTTGGGTGGATAACCATACTGTTGATCCATTCAGGGGGAAGAGGAGTAATAAAGACGACTTGTCACTATACTGGGACTATATTTAAAGAAGCTGCTGAAAGCTATTAGCTGTCAAAGACCAATTAAGAAAATATTTACAATGAACTAACATTGTAATCAAGACAAGGGTCAAGAAAACAAAATCAAGCCTAAGAAACAGCATGGAAGCAACGCTACATCATCAACAAAGGGATTACACAATTGCCTATTAAAATAAACAAAAAATAAATAAATCACAAGAATCAGCCTTATCGATGCTTTCACATAAAAAGCACAATGGGAGTGCCATTCAAAGGACACATTTTTAATCTTGACAGCACTGCTGAGTACCTCAGCCCACTATGCTTACACTTACTTGTATTTCGAGCTCCTTGCCCTCCAGTTTTATCAACACTTTCCAGCTCAGTCACTCTGTTCTGGAGGGATTCTACACTGCTCTTCATGCTGTCAGCCTCCTCCCAGTTCTGTCGGAAGGGACGGATTTCTTTGTCCAGTTCTTTCAGTTTCTCTGCTTGACTGTCTATCACTCGCTTTAAGAAACAGTAAGCCACGAGTTAAAATAACAAAAAGACATTAATTTATGCAAATTAAGCACGGATTATATATCAATAATAAGGTACATTTACAATATAAACAAGTTTCGCTTACGTCAAATATTTCAGCAACAAAAAAACCTTGAAAATTTAGAGCAATAGCCCCAGTATTTATAAAAACACTTATAAAAATCTTTAGTGCTGTGTAGGTATTAATATTAGAGCACTATCAAAATTATCAACACAGGAATTGTTAGTGTGCTTTTGCCTAAATGTTTTTAAAATCTACCAATGCAAGAACATATCAATATAGAGACATTCAGAATATTATGGGCTGATATTTGTTGGGTTTTGTGTCAGAATACTGAAGCAACAAACTACGGGCACAGCGACTTACTGTGGTGTGAATCAAGTGGCTGCTCACGTGCATACATTTATCACAGGGTAACAGCAAATTAACTTACCTCTCCAGAACAATATGAGAACAACATCATACACACACGGAGCAGGACTATGTACATGTACAGATGCAGCACCAGCAAGCTTCAAGCTCATATAAAACAATTATCAAAGCCTAAATTATTATGTGCCCATAACAACAGCAGAAGCTCTCAAGAGTGTAAGCGAAACTACCACTTATGTCCCCTTAAGCGCTTTTAAAGCTCCCACCCTTACTTCCTAAACTGAATAAGCCACAAGTCCTGAAGGTGCTTGCTGGTTGAGTCTTTTTAAGAAAACAAAGAAAAAAACCCAGTTGATTTTGGAAAGGCATAATACTCAAGAAACAGAAATACAGAAAGGCTGGTATTCTCTGAAAGAGGGACATTGCAAGCACCTCAGTTTATTACAAATATAAAGGAGAACATATTTCCCAATCTACCTCAAATCTGATGCAAGAAATACAAAGCACTTCACATTATCACAGCTAATGTGGACTAGCAGGAATTTTAGCCAGAACCCCATAATCAGTTGTGAAGTTCAATTGGTAACACAAATATTCGAAACAAGAAACTACTTTTGCTACCACCTACAGTTAAATTTCAAATCTAACTTTATAGTTTATCATCATATAGAGCCAACATGTATAAATAATTTTTCACTTTAAAAAGAAAAAAAAAAAGTAGCAGTTGAGTACCAACCAAGAAAATAATTTTGCATTTGCCTTCTGGTTAGCCATGTGGATTCAATGTTCCCCGCTGATGGGGAAAAACCCTTCTGCCTCATGCAGCCTTCATTTCCCCTTTTAGGCATTTGCTTTTAACCATGTGGTTTCAGTTGTATTGAAAGTCTGTAACGATTAATTGAAGGCTGTCAATGTAATAAGCCAGCTGGAAAAATCATGTTCTAGGACAGTTTTATTTTTGTGTGTCTCAAAACCCCCGAGTAATGTAAGATATTTCAAAATTAACTATTTATTACTAGTTGGTATTGTAAAACAAACTTATAGATCTTATATGCAAAATTAGGACTTTGTGAAGGAATCGTAAATGAAGGGGTATGATCCCATTAAACAGATTAGGCAACATGCCTGGACATACTAATGATCAGCTACCAACACAGTCACACCCTCTCACTTGGACTGATGGTAATCACAGAATAAAATAAAGAAGCTATATGGGTAGCTGTTAGCTACACATATAAAAGGAAACACACCATGGAACAGCCTGAATGAATGTTGTAAGAGCAGAGCCACAGGATTTGGCCATTAGATCATAGTTAACATGCAGAAGTAAACTTAAGGTGTGCCTAAGCCTTGCCTTTTTCCTCTATTCACACAAAACATGAACTCTCCAAAGTTAGAACAACGAACACGGTCATGGGTTTGTACAGCGCCTCATACAGAGATGCTCTCATTTCCCACTGGGATCCCTTGGCACTAATGCAGTACCAAACAAAATGAATGAATTAATTTTTAGATCATCTGGGCAAGTGTTAAATAAGCAGAAGTGTAAGCTATTCTTTCGGGAGAAGTTTACTAAAAGCTGTTACGAGGGGCCAACTTCTCTCCATCAACCTGTGTGCAACCTTCTATCTTTGTATACACACAACCAATCCTGTTTTCTAGCTGCTTCTACTGCATGTTGGCAAACGTGTAGTATTTTATCTCCCAGACCTCTTCAAGAGAATTCAGGAGATACAGAATAATCAGAAGCAGACTTCTATTCCATTTTTAAAAAGCAGTGGGATCTCTATCTTTTTATGCTACAGGGAGTCAGCTTCCCCCATGCTGGGAGATAGTGATGTACTAAATCTGATTTTAATGTAGCAGTGGAGAGTTTCACTCTAATTATTCCATTAGAAAGCACACAGATATCTCACACTGTACTCATAAATTTTCAAGTAGGTATCAATTTTCTGCATTCACTTTTTATTCCAGCAACTGACCTCTCCAGATCATTAATCCAGAGTTATATGCCTGGCAAACCACTGAGGCTCTTCTTGATAATAATTTTCATCTAGGTTTTGTTTGCTGTTTCTAATAAACAATTTCCAGAATTTCAGCACTATTATTACTAAAAGAATTTAGAAAATGTCACGAGGAACTGAAGAAAGTTATATTTGCAGTTCTCTCCTTCCAATGCTTCTAATGGACCTTTCCATTACAACTGATGGAACAGTACCAAAAAGCCAAAAAACACGCTAGGAAAGGAACCAAAGGTTATGGGAAAATAAATCATACATCCTTCTCCTCCTTTGAAGGAACGCATCATTTCACATTCATAAGGCCTTTGTTTCTTTTGCCTTTAAGTACTTCATGACCACACAGGTTAAGACTTGGCTTGCTAAGATGCTTCTACATACTCATAAGAAAGACAGGACACTAGATGGCAAAGTTCCTTTCCACAAGACAACGGTCAAAAAAGTATCACATACTCACTTGGTAAAAATACTTTCCCTAGAGATCAGTATATAGAAAATCATCTGAATCAAACCATCTCAAGGTTGAGGTTCCTGCCAGTGCCCAGAAAGCTTTGATGCATTTACACTACCTGTGTTGAATGCCTCACAGTGCGGATGATGCTGTTGGTGCTCAGTGAAACAGCTGTTCCCAAGCCAAAGAAGGCTGCATTACAACTACTACTGAAACCATACTAGAAACTACTAGCGTGCATAGGACTTGGGGGACTAAGCAAATATCGCTTGTCCAGACCTGAACTGGCTAGGTCTATACTGGAAATATCTGTGGCTCTTATATTGTCATTGCTGCTCAATAAAACCCAGAAAAAGAATGGCTCACAACTAATTCCTTCAACTCCTAGTAGTCAACAGAAGAAGGCTAATTATATTGTTTGGGGAAAACCAAATCAAGGTGTGTTTCCTGGATGCCCTTAACAACCTGACTGACCAGGAAGTTCCAGTAAGTGGATGAAATCAGGTTGAAATAGCTGTAAAACACAGTTTGGCTTAAAATAACTATTATAGTTGGTGAGAAGTAGTAAAGGAGTGGGGGAAGAAGAACAAAACACATCTTCTCCAGCACTTACTGCCACCCAAAAGCCACCTGTAGAAATCTGTTACCCATATTACCATATTGTTTTGTGTGGGTTTTTTTCTAAACAGAAACCATTTGAAAATTGATTTTGCTAACACAGCTTGAAGAAATCAAAGATACTGCAATCTGTCATGACGACAATCATGAAAAAAAACTCTGCTCTACCTTTTTTCCATTTCCTCTCCCATCACTGGTTGAGACAGCATGTGTAAAAGCCCCAGGCTTACAAATTAACTTACCTCCCAGCAGACTCAATCATCAATATCAATACATACAAGGATTAGCTTCCTAGTGTCAGAATGCAATACTGGAAGCATGCAGCCACATCCAAGACTATCATCAGACCAAAAAACAATGACTACGGCAGGCTAGACTGGTTACCACATGGGCAGAACATGGAAAGAATTAAGTGCTATAAGGAGAAACATTGCTGTTGCCAAACTTAAGGTTTTCCTTATAAACCAGTATTGAGGGTCTCAAGGCTCTGAGCCCTTGAATATCCTACCCTTTGAATTTTAGCCACACTCTAGTTTGGATACTTGTATCTTTCTTCAGTATCAATGTTTGCAGTTCAATATGTGAAGTGAATAGTAAATGATAACTTTATTTACATTCCTTTAAGCTGGGTGCGAAAAAAAGGTATCTGATATTCTAGCAGCAGAAACACTGAAGTAACATGTAAACAATATCTTCACAATAGCTTACTAAATATCTCCTGAGGTTTCCCTAGTTGTGGTTAGTATCACACAAGCTAACACAAATTCCCAGCATCCACATTCCTTGCTTTGAGTCCAGAGCTGACTTGGAATTTCAGCTTGGACTAAGCACCATGCTAGAGCATCTGGAGGATTTCTAGTTTGACAATGGCTTGTGGCCAGGTGATGCAGATCACAGAATAAGCAACTCAGACCTACTGGCAAAGGAATAATTAGATACACTCTCCTCAGAAAAAGGACAAGAGAAACATGGATTTTTAATAAGTGTATTCAAATGCTTTGCACTATGTTTGGATTAATTCCACACCAGACTGATCTCATGCATGATTAATATTTTTTTTAAATACCAGCAAGTGGAAGAGAAATATACATTATACATACAACAGTTTTAAGGTGCTAAACTTGTCCTCTAGATTAACAATAGCTCCTCAAGTCGGTTTGGTTGGTTTTGTTTTGGTTTTTTTTCAGAAGAAAAAATAATTCTGACTATTCTTCAGAAAAAATTTGTAATTCTGGTTTCAGTCTTTCCTCATTTTAAATAAAGTGGTTTATTTTAACATAGGCTAGACAAGTGCAGTGTTTTATTGAAGTATCTTACTCCAACAAACCAGCTAATGACCAGAAATAGAAAAAAGATAAAATCAGAATAGCTTTATAAGTTAAACCCTCTCCCACCCTTTTAATGAGAACACCTCACTTCACAAGTGTAAAGGCACAGAACAGAAGCTACTACCATTTCTGCTTTAATGGGGAGATTCTAAATTTCTTACCTGTAAATGAAGTATTTTAGATTCATTATTCCGCAGCATTTCCTTCTGTCTTTCAATTTCTATTTCAAAGCTACAAATCTGATTATGTAAAGTTTGTATACTCTTGTTCTTTTCCAAACTTTCATTCTGGAGCAAGGCCACCTGGAAAAAATTCTACAATTACTCCTGCCAAAGTTTATTAAAAATACCTGTAACTTTATTAGATTAAAACTATCTTACACACATGAAAGGGATGAGATCCTAGTAAATTCTCTCTCCATGTCTTGCAAATAAATAAATAAACCACAACCTTCTGATAGCTACTTTTGCACTTCCACCACGTGGTATTGGTACAACTCTGACTAACGAAAGTGCAGATGGGACACGAACAACAAAAGAATTTGCATCTAAGCATAACCTTTTCTTTATTCAGTTTGCTATTGGTTTCCTGATTTCCACTATCTGACTTGCGAGTTGCTTGGAGTTTGGAACAAACAACCTATTTAGCTCTAGATCAGTGTTAAGAACTCAGTCTCTGCAAAGAAGAGATATCGGAGAGGCAGGGGGGCTGAAAAGCTAGTCGGAAAAGGGAACATTAATCTTCCCCATTTACTGCAATCCATCCTGATTTACAGCAAAGTTAAGGAAAAACATTATCTGCATGGGATTGGCTTGGCTTCACGGAACGTGATGGTGATGAAAACTCCTGAAATGAGTGAATACAGAAGGGATCCATGTATTTGAAAGAAAATCCAATGGCGCCTGCTAGTAGAAAAAATTTAAAGAGCTACAGGCTGCAGATTATATTCTCTCTCTGTATTGACATTATGAGTTCATTCATTAGTGACTCATTCTGATTTTAAAACATGAGCCTTGGTAGAAGAATATCATATATTATATCACCTTGGTTAATGAAGTAATACAGCAAATACTCTCTATCACACTACTTTGTGCTCTGTTCATTAATGCAACATGGGAAAGAGAGGTGCTTTGTGGTGGTGGGTTCTCTTTTTTATTAAAAGAGCCCACAAAAAAAATAAACAGGAAAAAATATATTTAAAAAAAATAAATCTCATTTTTCCCCAGGCAAGACTATTCCGTGGCAAAAATGCAGAAAACAAACACTTGTCATTTTTTGTGTCATTTGAACTTACCCTGCCTAGTTCTACAGATAAAACTTTACATGGATAAGAAACAGCACCTGATTTCTGATGAAGGAAAATCTTGATAAATGTTCCAAAATAAGAACAATCACTTGGATGCTTCATGTTGCCCAAAAAATCTACACCATCAACCCCCCATACAGATGCAGTTTTACCTCTGATGTGGATACCACTGTAGAATTCTATCACCTTAACTGCCCTCTAATCAGACACAGCCAAATCACTTACATCTCACTGCATTCCTAGACTCAGGAAGCTAAATTGTTTAAAAAGGTAAATAATTTCAATCTCTATACTAGCCTAAACTAGACAATGGACTGCTAAAGTCCACAGGTATTCAGTAGGTTCAGCAGACAGGGGCCCAAAAATATAGATATCGGAATATATGCATGTATCTACTTTTCAATATAGCACACCATATGTGCCTATAAAAACACATACATTAGTTCCATATTTTATATATGGAAAAACTGGCAGAAGAAGCTCTACAGAAATGAGACAAAGCTAATTTTGCCAATACAGAGAGAGGAAAAATCTCAAGGCTGAATGAATGCATGCCTAAGTATTAGAGAAAATTTTCTAGAACAAGTTCAAATTTAAACTTGTCTCCCACATATTTTGTATCTGCTGGGTAGCCACTTGAATTTTTTGCATCCTCCTCTTCCTTAATGAATCAGAGTTTAGTTAATTGTGATCTTTACATTCCCTTTTTGTCACCGTTTCCTCCCCAGGCCTCCCAATCATACGGCAGTTACACTCTGTGTCATCAGCATTTTATTTCCATTTTTGTACAAGTTAAAAACGTGGGCCTATCTGGTACTGAGATTTTCCACGCAGTTTTACAGAACACAAGAAAAATGCAATTATGTCCTGCAGCCCTTAATCATACAGAACTATCTTTGTTAAATCAGTAATTGCAGTTTGGTGGTAATCTGTGAATAAGAAATCTTTAATGCTAAGTATAGGTTCTGAATTGCATTTGTGTGTCTTTGGTGCTTCAGGTAAAAAATAAGGTAAAGGAAACATAACATCTATTTACAAACTGCAATCAGATTCCCTTCATATTCTTCATTCCCTTCAATACTTCAGTATTCCTAGCATAAAGGAATGCTCTTAGTCAGCAGTTTTTCAAATTAAGCTATTGCTTATTATGGCTTACTAAAAAAAAGAATTGAAGAAACCTTATACCACGAAGAACTGGATCAAAACAGGTTCCATATTTAATTCACATATTAAAAAGGAAAAAAAGCAGTTTATACCAGATTTAAGGATGTGATGAAGCCACAAAATTATGTTCAGCTCATTTCCAACATCACAAACCCCATGGGAGTTCAGCCTGCAAGCCTGTCCCATCACAGAGTAAACAAAACACTGAATTTTAATTCACCCCACTAAGGTTTGATTGAAGATTTTACATTTGACTTTCTCTTACTGCTCTTTGCCAACAGCACCATTCAAATACCAAACTCATAACTCTGCACAAGCTTTGCAGTTCTGAAGACTTGGAGTTTGCATACTCCACAAGCACTGCTAAAGAACACTGTGACTGGGAGAAGGTAACTTCTCCTTTCCCCTCCATACATACCACAGTGAGTACCTCAAATGAAATCTGGGCCCCACAGAAGCCAACAAGACTTCCACTGACTTCAGCAGGGCCAAGATTTCTGTGATATTTATCAGCCAAGTTAACTTTGCACTATTGTTCTTCAGTGCATCAATTAACTTCTTCTCGAAGAAGAGAACAACAGTGAAGTTACAAATCATTTGTTACCCTTCTCTAGTATAAAGTCACTGACATATGGTATGTGGTTAGCTATTCTGGTAACTTGGCATGGTCTTGGGATTTCCAATGATTCAACTCTTTGTTATGAATAGGAACAAGTCTACAAAGCAGGAAGTGAAAAGAAAAAAAAATAAAAAAATGGACAAACATTGATTAGCAGTTATGTCCTAAATGAAAGTTAAAACAAAAATTGAACATAAAAGAGTAGTAAAGTGTATATTCCCTTAGCTCTATAAGAGACAAACATAGAACTGCTGGGCACTTTTTAAGTGACAAAGCATCTCTGAAGACACTCACAAAAGGCAGAAGATGATCTATTCTGGAAGTCACATGGAACACGAGTTTTTTTCCTATGTTGTAAAATAAATTGTATAGTTTCAAACAGACTAAAGAAAAATGCACTAAGGATGTTACTTTCTATCTGTCAAAACCAAAAAATGTACAGTTCCTACATTAACAAAGAGATTCAAGTGTGAAAGTAAACTTAAGTATTATTACTGATCAAAGGAAGACCTACGCCTGTAGTGAAGATTCAATCTAAACAAACTAGACCTCTCCCAGGTTCAGCGTTTCCTTATGGGGCTTCAAGTTCAAAACCAAGCAGTCCAGGGACAAAACCATATTTTGCTTGCCTGTTCACTTCTGCTTTAAAACTAGACTTCCTGTGGCTTGCAAAACCCTGCTGAAAACCCATGCATGGGAGAGCACTGTAGGCCAAGAAGGGAATACGCTTTCTAGACAGCGTTTGCTAAACTCGAGCTAGTGGTCTGCTGTGAGATGACACAAGTCAAAAGCCACACATATCGTAACTGCCACTGAGCTTAAACTGGAATCGTTACTCTCATTTAACTCATTCCAGAAAAATCTGAGAGGGCTCCTGATTCTTCTGTCTACATTTGTAGAATGGTTTGGTAATTCTGGGATCCCCCCCTCCGAAAAAGCAGAAGCGTTATTTCATTGGCTACATAAAACTTCTTGTATCTTAAAGAAAACAGTGCTTTGTTCTGATGTTTTGCATTTTTAAAATCAAAGCCTTAAAATTTGCAGAACAGATCGTTCAAATGATCCACGAGATGGTAGCTGATAGCGATATGATTTCCAGCATCTCCCAGATCTCCATCTAAAACCAGGAGTCCCAAGGAAGCACTGCAACATGAACTTCATCCTGGACTAGCACTAAAGCTAAAACCATCATGCCCATGAGCTAGAATGTTTAAATTAATTAATCCTTGCAGGTCATTTAACGTTGGA
Source organism: Actenoides lindsayi (assembly GCA_025331215.1). Lineage (NCBI taxonomy): Eukaryota > Metazoa > Chordata > Aves > Coraciiformes > Alcedinidae > Actenoides > Actenoides lindsayi. The sequence continues at coordinate 21,708 of WTSP01016863.1, forward strand.
GAGCAAGAGCAAAAATAAATAAAATAACCAGTTTACTACATGATATTTCTAATAAGGTTATCTCTGGAAGAACACCAAGGTAGCAAAAACACAGCTCATAGTGCTGCCATAGCTTCCTGAACCCTCCTTTTTCTAAGAAGGCAGCTCAGAGAGGAAATCTGGACTGTTTGTCTATGTGAAAAAAAGTGTTTTAATTAAGTTACCAATGAGGAAAATTGTATATGGAGTTGCGAAGCCAAGTTTCTCACAGCATTTTATTATAACAAAGGTACCAGATATGTTAAATGGCTTGATTGCTTTTGGACTCTACTAGTGTTTTAGCTGTACCGTTGAACAGCTGTTAAACTGAAAAAAAACCCAACCAACAAAACCCAAACCAAAAAAATTCTTCTTCCAGTACTTTTATATGATGTAAAGAAATCAATAAAAATTAGAATTGAGTAGAAGATATACCTTATTTTCTAGAGCATTGCTCCACTCTTTCAATAAGTTAACATGCTGCACTGCTGAGCTGGCTTCATGTGCTTTAATTTGTTGGTTTGTTCCCTGTGACAACAAAGAATTTACACATTTTAGCCAATTCCACTTCTTTTAAACCTACAAAGAAAGAGTATATCAAGACATCGAACCAACACTACATATTTTGGTTCACGGATGCATGTTGCAGAACTGTAGAGAGAAGGGAAGTCTACCTGGGCATTTACAAAAGCCAGGAATACATTTAAAATAGGAAGTGTTTTATACAACTGCCACATATCTCCATCCAGTGTGCTTGATACATCAGAGACAAGATGAACAAGATTTACAAAATGAATTGTACTTTAGAGTCTTTGAATAGCTTTACACTAAATAAAGCACAATAAAACTCTCGAGTCATACAAAACCTAAAATGTCCAATTCCCCAAACAGTAATTTAAAAGTTCGGGTTTATTTCATGAACAGCTTCATAAGCACAAAATTTTCCCTCAGTTGAGTATTAAAGACAAATATTTAAGATAAATTTATCATCACTGGAAACTGCCAGCTTTATAAACTACTTTGAGAGATATTACAATACCTAGTTTGTCATCCTAAGATGTTACCGTGATTGCTCTGATATTCAGATATGCTGCCTCTGCACAACCTATAAATGCTGTTACAAATAACCACTATATAAAAAGTGTACAGAACACACATAGATCATATACAGAGTACATAAGATGCAGACCATATTACTTAACTTTATTTGTGTTGTGTTGAATTACACCTACTTCATTGTTTTGCAATGCAGAGTATATTAGCTTTGATGGGGGCTATGCTGCAAAGCAACAGGTAGGGTTTCAATGATCCTCAAAGTATGTACTCTATATAAAATACTAAAAATATATATGTGGATATATGTACATATATGCACACATATACATACATAAAATGAATGGCAATACATACGACATAACAGTGGGCAGGGTTACAGCATTGATCAGTTCTACCACTAAGAGCATTACTGTTAACACTGAAAATGATGAATGCTTGTTATTTAAGAACCTGGAAATACCTGCAGGAAGTAGTTTACTGAGAAGTGTTGCTGCTTACAGTTCTTGTATTTAAGTTTTCATGGGCTAACAAATGAATCACACCATCTAATCAACTCCTGTTCTTCCTGTCAGCAGTTTCTGAAATTTCCTGACTAATCTCTTCAATATAAGAGCATCCAAATTCACCAAGATATATGGTAAGGGAAGCAAAACAGTGGAAAGGACTGGAATAATACTACTGAAACTAAAGTTCAGCTTTTTTAATATTTTTTTTAAATATTGCAGGGATTGCCAGGATTAAAATCTAGAAGTTTGGGATTTTTTTAAATTAAATTTCATGCTATGCTTTGATAGTACACCTGTGTGCACAGACATATGAATGCACGTAAAAATACATGTCTTCAGTGCACTAACCTATGTTTAACTTTAGTAAAATACTAAAACACACAAAGGAGAGAAAATATAAACATATTCAGCTCAAGAAAATACTTTCATAGAAACAACTGAAGTTACTAAACTATTTTCTGAAGAACAGAAGTGACTTGCCTCTTACTCTTAAGTTAAAAAGTTCTTCAAATGTATCATCTTTATTTCAAGGAGATGTACCTAACAACTGAACTCCCAAACCACTGCAGGAATGTGTGGGCTTTATTATATTGCTTATTTTTAAAATGCAAAACCAAACATCTGCTGCATAATCACGTGGTTAAGAAAAAGTCATCCAGTTGCACCAAGACTAGAGAAGTCCAGAACTTTCCCGTCAAAAGAGTTAGGTTCTATTTGCAGACTTGCATCAATTGGGAAGTATAATTGTTATATACTGACCTGAAAAGTGCAGCCATAACGCTTAAAACTACAGGTACTTGGGGCATTAATACATTCTGACAAATGTGCATTCAACTGCAATAGGAAAAAAATGTGAGTTTTGGCAAAAGACGTTTGCATGATAATGCTCAAAACACAACGGGCACAGGTTATCAGGTTTGTATTGTGTGCCATTTGCAGAACATACAATACACGTGTGTATATTTTCTCCAGTCTAATCTAAAGTGCAGATACTTTATATACACATATGTAAACCACACACACATGCCAATACAGTATACAGTGCGATACATTTAATATACAGTGAAACTTCTACTAAAGACTCTTTCAATAGGCAACCCAATTCAAAATAAAGCAAACAAAAAGAACGCACACTACAATTATTTGTATGATTTCACTTCAGTGAATGACTAGTATTTTCTCAACAAATGATCTTTTTATTGGTGTTCTGAGCAAGTCTTAAGATCAGTTTCACTGTAGTACTTTTCTAATCCTAAATTAATGAGGAACCAATTTTTCAAAACATAACATGCAATTCTCTGTGCCTAAATTTAACAATTAAATTACACAAAAAAAAGACTGAACGAGTACTGCATGAAACAGAATTTTAGAATAAATACAGTTAAGTAACTATTAAAAAAAACCCAGCAGTACACAGGATTAAAACCGATTTAGTAAAATGCCTGCTTTTTTCAGATTGAGATTTATCCTAATACCTTGGAATATTATAAGTACAGACCACTTTTCATTTAAAAATAAACCAATTCACAGAAGCATATACGTATATACAGACAGCGGCTATTGCAGCACAGAGGGCAGGAGCTGGATGCAAACTGCCAAGAAGTTGGAGCAAAGAGCCATTTTTGGAAAGGACAGTGCAACAAACACTCTTTCTTCAAAAAGTGCTGTTTGCATTTCCCACCAAGCAGACAGGAGCTAGAGCCAAGCTCCTCAGCTGGCATCGCTCTTGGGTTTCAAAATCTCACTTAAAATTCCCACACTGTAAGCCCCACATGACTCAGCTCATCCCTCTCCACCGAAAGAAGTGGTGAACCAAGGCTGCTTTGGTGTAGCTTTGGAACAGACAAAACGGTCTTTAAAATCTGATATCAAGATGCAATCGGTCGCTCATCTCTGATATACACCTGATATGTTGCCTATTATGTTCTAAACACTATCTGTAGAAATTCACAGTATAGTTTTCAAAAGACATGTGGTTTAGAAAAAAAAAAAAAAAAAGACCACCAAATAAGAATGAGACATGTGGTATAACAGGTTTCACAAGAATGCTACATTTTCAACTTCTCCAAACTAGAAGTCTGCCAAAGTTATGAATTAAACATGAAAAATTGCCTTTTTTCCTACAGTAAGATGTTTGCTTGTTGTACACTACAGCATTTCTCAAACTGTTAGGCAGGCATTTTCCCATATTCTGCATTAGAGTCATTATCCCTAACCATGCATCTAAGTAATATATACATTTTCACAGTATCAGGAAAAAATTAAGCAACATACAGCAACAGATGATGCAGGGCAAGATGAGTCTTAAAAGTTCTCTTTCTACCAGTGACTTCAAAACCCAATGCTGACTATATGTGTACAACTCAAGCTTTCACGGGTCAGTTCTTACTAGTACTTGGATATACCTCTTCTCAAAGTAACTGCTGAAGTCAAGATTTAAGAATATGCTTAAGTGCTCCAGAACCAAGATCCAAATTCAGAAGTACTGACAGAATTGGCTCAGTAGACATATTTTCTCATTCCTTAACAGCCCAATTTTTCTTAATAGGTATAGTACCTATCATGTAATTCATTATCCTGGGGGAGAAGACTACCCCTGTGTTTGGCAAGTGCCTTATGTGTCTTGTGCACCATGACACAATTAATAATTTACAAGTATAACTGAAAAATAGTACAAATATAACTCAGGAAGTAACTATCAGTGAAAAGAGAAAAGCTTATCCTCACACCAGAAACTTAACTGTCCTTAAGTGAGGCTTACAGAGTGCTGAAAGCTTAAACAAGCTCTTCCCCAACCTTGGAGAGTTCTATTTTTTGCGAAAAAATAACACACATAAATTTTGGCAGACGTTATTTAAATCTTCTAATGTACAAGAACATGGATCTGTTCAAACAAGACTGGTTTTAACTTTTTTTTTTTTTAATCTGGTCCACATATTACAGCAAGCTTTTATACATTAGGAGGAATTTTTAAACATTGCTGCATCTGGCTGTTGAAATGTTGTAATCACATTAGCCTATATTTTACACTAACTCTCTTAAGTTTCAGTTATTAATTTTCTCCAAATTTAGCAGATTTAATCATAATTTAAGTTCTTCCATGGAATGATGCTACACATTTGTATGATTTTTTTTTAGTCTTTACTAACTCTTTACAATGTGCACTAGATTTTATTTCTCCCTTCTTATTTTAGTATAAGCTAACTACCCCAAGATGCTGCTCTACTCTGCTCAACAAATGCTTCAAATGGGGGAAGGACAAGGGGAAAGATAGTAAAAATGAAAGCAGGAAAGACATGCGCTAATCTTGGGCAAGCCAAGTATAATAATGACACAAAACTAAGAAATTATTTATTTTTAAATAGTTTTTCAAGAAATCATAAAAAGTATTTGAGTGTTATCACACTTAACTGTGTGGTAGAAAAAGCTTTTCTTTAGATCTCACATTTTTATAAGGAAATGGCTTCTGGCAAAATTCTTGCGAGATCTTACTAAAAAAATTATTTAATTTTTCAGCACAACACTGGGCATGACTTCTTACCTCGCTCCTCATGAGTGTTTTAACACTACAGTTATGAGGACATGAAACCATGACACACGGGCAGTCTGTATCTTCATGTTTCTACAGAGGAAAAAGCAAACCACAAATCAACTCTTACTCTGAAATTAAGGAGAGGACTTACCTGCAAAGAAAAGCATCCTACAATAATTAAAAAAAAAACCAAACAACAATTTTTCTTGATGTTTATCTTAATTGTGCAGAGTTACAGAACTGCAATTGTTCAAACATAAATTTATGCTTTCAATGAATGTGTTGATATTCTGAAGCAAAAATAAGGGTTTTCTTGTGTTTTCCCATGCAGAGTAAATCTATTCGTTTCCCATTTTATTAATCTTACTTTGAGCAACGGAACAATAATTCAAGTCAAGTTTTCTTCCTCAAGCATTATTCACAAAAATGGGCATGTTTAAGAGCAAGCAGAACCACTACAGATGCCATTTTCAGTAAGGGTATACAGTGCATGGAAAGAGCACTTCAGAGAAGTACATTGCCTGCTCTCAGAGATTATCCGTTTCCCATGTATGGAGATTTCCCTTCCAATTCATTTCTAATTTTGATTCCCAAACACCCAGTACTAAGTCTCACTGTTATATATCCAAAGTCCAAAGAGATGTTGAAATTTTATCATGATGTTGGGCAGGCATTTTGATCTGAACCTAGATGATGACAGATACTTCAGTATAGATGTCAAACTACATGACCATAAGGAAGGAAGAAAATTAGGCTCATGCTAATTGAATTTACATTTCTTTTCAGTTTTTCTCAACTAAATGAAAAGTCTGGCTAAAAAAAAAACCCAACAAACTTGCTTCATGTCAAGTGACACGTCCAATTCAACTCAAAACAAACTGCTTCATTTCTGGTACTTAAGAAAAGCAAAGGAAGCAAAGGTCTAGATTTATAAGCCCGTTAGAAAAGGAAGAAGAAATAGCCTTATTTTTTGAAACAAATCCAAGATGTACAAGAGACCCAAGCTCTGATATGTGAAAGGCCTCGATTCAGAACTCTGTTATAAATTTGCAAGTGTCTGAAGACGTTTACCTCCTCACTTTAAAGAGAGATCATCAGGTATGTTGCTCTGAAGCAAGTCTATCCTGCCATCCTCACTTGCAGTAGTTCACTTGGTGCAGCACCTACAGACACTCACAGCCACAGAAAGCAAGGAAGCCTAAGTCTATCCTTAGCATGAGAGCCGGCACAGCCTCCCAAAGAGTGGAGGTGAGGAGCTAGCTTCAGTCCCTCCCCACAGGAGCAATGCTCACAGGCTGACAAAACCTCTCCTCAGAATAACCTGTCAGAGTAACTGTGATACTCTTCTGAAAAGTCATGGCCCATGGGACCTGTCTGCTCATATTCAACAACTACACAGAACTGCAATCATGTTGAAGAGAGACAACTCACACCACCATACATCTTCAGGAGCCTGCTGACCTCCAAACATCTTTAATGGAAAAATAATACTCTCTTCTAACATTCATTCTCTAATTTTAATTCCCTTACTCTCTCCTCTAATCTACACAGACTACCTGGCAAAGGTTGTGACATTGACTCTCCGTTCACAATAAAAAAAGACAACATGCAAGTTCTCAGATTCTCTCCAGTTCTCCTCCTCATTCTGCATCTGAAACTATGGGGAGCCTTCCCAATGACTTCAGGATATATCAGAGTAATCCCATTCCAGTGGCAGAATCCTCTTCCTATCGACCAGCTAAATTCACACAGTCCAGCACACAAAACCAAAAGCCAAATGCAGCACAAAACACGGGTGACACCACACACAGGGCACCTGGCACAGATGAGGGGAAGGCAGGAGATTAATACGGCTCCCCAGAGAAGCCAGTGCCACATTAGGCACTGGTTCCAGAGCAACAACAAGGGAGCAAGATGATGAGGTCTTGTGTCTTCCCCAGTGGCTGTCCCAGCCAGCTGGTTGTGTTTCAGACCTCTGAGCAGAGTCCAGATTGCCTTGGCAGAGTCTGCCTGGGACAGCCTTTCCGTGCCCAGGGGGGCAGTGAAGAGCCCAGGCACCAAGTAATGCTGTCCTGACAGATATGTATCACACTACTACGGCTCAAGTATCAATTTTATAGGAGAAACACTTTAAGTAGTTTTGTGGATTATCCACAGAAAGAGGAAAAAAAAATTAAAAATTCAGAAGCATTTCAGCATATTAGTTTCTGCTTTAACAATGCACCATCTTTGTATGCTGGAAGTTTTAGGACGGAAAAGGCAGCTCTGTGACCAAAAAGACACCAACCTCTTAGATGGTTTTAACAAAAGAAAAGAAATGAAGAAATTAACTCACCTAGCGACAGTGCAGACAAGACAAATACAATTTAAAAAATATATACCAACGTTGTTAACTAAAGAGTCTGCCTCCAACAGTGGGGATTTCCTACTCCACGGGTCATGGGATTCTATGAAGACATCAACCATATGTACTCCGGTAAGATTATTTCTGTTTCCATTTGCATACCTTTTTCTCGGTATGCTTCCTCTATCTCCATTTTTCAGTTCAAGTCACTGTGGTCTGCTTCAGTCATTACTACATTAGAGAAAATTTTAGGTTACAGAACCTAGAGATGAACTCAAGCTCTGGGTGTCAAAACTCAAATGAGAAGTGAAAAGGACCCTTTCATTCAATAGTACAATCTCATTAAGCTTCTGATTCCCATTACCGAAGTACAGTGAGGCAACAGAGGTGCTGGAGCGAGTTCAGAGAAGGACAATGAAGCTGGTAAAGGGTCTGAAGAAAGTGCCTTATGAGGACCGGCTGAGGGACCTGGGGTTGTTTAGTCTGGAGAAGGCGGAGAGGAGACCTTAATTGCTCTCTTCAACCACCTGAAGGGAGGTGGTAGTGAGGTGGGTGTTGGTCTCTTCTCCCACGTGACTAGTGATAGGACAAGAGGAAATGAGCTTAAGTTGCATCAGGGGAGGCTTAGGTTGGATATTAGGAAAAATTTTTTTACTGAGAAAGTCACAGTGGACCAGGCTGCCCAGGGAGGTGGTGGAATCGCCATCTCTGGAGATGTTCAAATAACGTCTAGATGTGGCACTTCAGGAGATGGTTTAGTGGTCCTGATAATATTTAGTATATGGTTGGACTTTATGGTCTTGGAGGTCATTTCCAACCTTACTGATTCTATGATTCTATGATCAAGCCACAACAGATAAAACCATCTGCATTTCTATAGTCACTGAACTTTTAAAAATCTAGGAAATAAAAAACCAAAACCCCAGCAGACAATTGCTAATCTTTTAATCGTGGAGCTTTCTGCACCCTTAAAGGAGTATGGAAGCAGAACTGTCCTTTTTCTATGTACTAACACATATAAGCCAATAATAACATGAGAACATGTAACACTGCCTGGAAAAGTTGAAAAGTTCTGATTTACAAACATACATCTGCTTAGAATTTTTAAGGGCAGATGAATAGTGGTACCAACTTTAACAGAATCCAAATAGTGACATCTCAACATAAAACTACATTTTAACAAACCTCTTTGACTCTCTGGATAAGCCCATCCTATTATCTGTTAAAGCAACTCACAATTCCACCACTTAACGTTTTGGAGAACAAATACTTTATTTACAAACACTCTCTTCGGTATTTCAGAGTAACATGCCACTCTTTATTCCAGCATGAATGTCAAAAATAGCTTTCACTGTGAATTAAGTCTGATAGACTAAAATTTGTCTCCACTTCTGAGTATCTTGAAAGCTATCACTAGTTCAAAGGTTTTCATAAATGTTAAATCCATCAACAGTTGATAAAAAGAAAAGCTCTTAAACTAAAACAGAGTTTTGTGTTCCTCAAAATGTAAGGATGATTTCAGATTCCCAAAACTTAACTACATTGCTCTTATAAAAAGAAACTGCCTACGAGGAACCTGTGAACATGTGGCTTAGATGTGGAAATCCAATTTGTACAACAGGGAATAGGCAACACTCATTGATTTTGTATGTTAAGACACTACACATTTTTTAGTATCACTCCTTGCCTCACATCAATTCCCAGCTTGAAGAAAATTCAGCACACATAATCTAACTAAATGCAGTTTCACCTCTGTATCAGAACGTGCAAGAATAAACACAGAATAAACTTAATTTTTTCTGTGTATTTTCACATCTCAACCCCTTATGCCAGGTAACATGTAATTTAATTAAAATATCAGCCCTTGTAAGTGTACATTCAAATAACTTAAAGCCAGACCTACATCAGAACTTGGTGATATTCTACCTATGCTTTTTTCCAATGACATCTCTGAGCAAAGAATGCTTCTCATCACTGTGAGACTTCACCTATCAAACAATACATGTGAACACACCTGAAAATTAAATTCTTATCACTCTTACTATACTAAGAAAGCCTAAAATTCAAGACAGCCAAACTATGAAAGAGAATTTTTTTTTTCAAGTTAAGATTACAGCAAGAGAGATTCAGCGTAATACAGTTTAACATGAAATTATGCAAATGCAAGCAAGTTACAATTCTGTATGTAAAGTATGACTTTCTCAACCTCTACTCTATATTTCTAACTCACAACATGCTAGTTATCAGACAACCTACTCAGATGCCAAGAACAGCAGTAACTGTGCCCAGGCTTGTCACGTACCATCGCCAGTTATGCCAAAACAGTTTGTTTTTACATTGTTTCCTCCTCCCCTCTCGTAACAGATCACACAGTGCCCAAGATAGGTTATAGAGAAAGATGCTATTTCTCCAGTGAATTGCTATGCTTATGCTTTTCCTGCACAACACTTGATTGTTATCATGGTAGGTGAATTTACTGCATCAATTTAAGCAATGTTAAAAAGAACAGCAAAAATTACTTGAGTGTCAATATTATGCAGTGGATCTGATTTATTTTTTTTTTATAAATGCAGTATCTGAACATCAGAAAAAAGAAAATGTTTCCCAGTCAAGGCATTAACTGGTGTTTTCAGAAGGGAAAAAAAAAGTATTTTGAAAGCGGCCTACTTTCTTTTTTGACGTGCTAATTCTGGCTGAAAGGCCAGGGTTCTATTGGCAGCTACGCTGAAGCACAAGAAGAGTTATTCCACATTAATACATGAAATCTTGTTCTATATACTCAAGAAAATACTGTACCTGCAACATAATCATTGGGACTTGGCTTTTACAGTATTTACAGGTTGTCTCCCGGTATTTACAGGTCTTCTCTACATGGTCTGGCAAATCTTTCCTCAGTATTTTTTCTTTGCAATCAGCACGTGGACATGGGAGTTCTTCGAACTGACAATCAGTTTTCAGATGCATCTGAAAGATTGAAAAAAAAAAATAATTAAAAGAAAAATAGTCAAGCCGATTAAGTTTTGTGCATGTCTTCTACCCTTTGAAGATATCTCACATAAAATAACTTCAGATCAGAGTAAGCAAAATAATTTTGTGCGCTATATTGTGCAAGAGCAAACACTAACAAATCTACTCAGAAATGCATTTCTGACTTTACACTCCCTTCACCCAGCCAGCAGATTTCACTCTTATAGATGTACGTGAGCCACTTTTACACTGAACACATTCTAATACAGTCTAAAATTCCACACTAGCTATTTACACAAAAAGTAAGCATTCTTTTTTCAAAGTACATTATTCCACATAAACACAGATGCTGCTTTAATTTAAGTATCTGAGCTTGCTCATTCAAAGCAAGTGCAACTGCTGTGTAGCCATACCTTACAACTGTCAATTACTGGATTCCTGTTATGTTACACCTTCAACAAACAAAGCTACAGGTTATTTTGTAGAAGTCTGCAGAAGTCAAACGTTTAACTCCACACATAAACTATCAGTTACATGAGAGGATTAACAAAAACACGCCAAAAAGGAGTTCAAATTTCTCACACGTGTGAAGTACATATTAAGTTTCCTGATTTCAGCCCTCTGTCCAGTTGTGCTTTGCTTCATGCATTTGCATTTCCGAGCTTTAGTGTCACACAATCGCGTGATTTTTTTACTACAATTCCTCATAGCTCATCAAAAAGTGGAGTTTCAAAACAGCTTAACTCTATTCTGACATTTAGAAATCACTAGTGTGAGCTAGTCAAGAAACGGATTGGGGTTTTGATTTTCAAGAGTTCTTTTCGTTCTTTAACTCAAAAGGCAGCTTATGACTATGTCAGATCACTTACCAGTAATTGACCCAAAGACAGCTGTTCTTTACAGCCCTTGTTTTCATTTCTGCAGTATATCTGAAGGGCCAGTAGCTCTCTCCTGCAACAATTATCTTTAAATACCTGAAAAAATTAGAAAATAAAATAAAATAAATTCACTTAATTTTAGAAGTTTCAAACCACTTAAGAATATGCAAGTTCAAATAAAGTAGAAGCCATGCAAATTGGCCACAACAGTGTCACTTAATTCTAGATTTATGTGCCAGATATAAAATCCTAACATTCAGTTTTTCTTGTAGGTGCACATCACTCTGATCCCTCCACTCTGAAGCAGCCCATTGAAAGAGAATATTCAGACAGATGCCCTACTACTGTTTCACTTTTACTGCAAATACAATTAAGGGAAAGTTACCAGAAAGGACTAAAATTGTTGCTATTTGCTTGCCAAAAACAGGCCTGCGTAAGCTACAAGTCTCTACGTTGTTTGAGAGGCTGGTGCATTAGACACCATACCATAAGACAAAAGAGCCAAAGCATAGTGGTTCAGAGAAGAAGGATTTCATGGAAGGCAGTCCCATGATAAGATTGATTAGTTGGAACACCCACCTGCATTTCAGTGGTTAACACATAACTGAAGACATTCTCTAAGGTCTCAGACTGGACTAAGTTTATTATTTCACAGATAAGCACGTTTTACCTATCTCTCCATTTTAATGTTTATAAGATTTTCCAGCATTTTTTGGCTATAATAGAACTGCAAGAAGTTAGAAATAGAGAGCCCAGGGTTTGGATTTTTCACCTGTCATGGTTGATACCCCCAAAAAGATAAAGACACAACACAACTGCACTCTCAAGAAGCCCCAGTGCTAAGGGCAGAAACTGGAGATTAGGACTGAGGACCATTACTATTGCTTTGACTCCCAAAACAAAGGGATAAAAACTTACAGTTATTTTGCAATTGCTTTCACGACCATTAAGAAATACCAAAGAACCAACCCCACCCTACAATTACTCCTCTGACAAATGGAGTTCTGTGATATGACACAACACTGCAGGGATACTGCCGTTACAGAATGGTTCTGCCTGCTAACATTTAACAAAGAATTATGGTCAGATCTGTCCACAGTGACTGTGAATCTATCCCCGGTATCAGTGAAGAAGGAAACACTGCAACCATTCTCATGCGACCTCATCTGACACAGGTCACTGATTTCTGTTTATTTTTCAGACACACATATGAAGTTAAATGAATCCCCAAATATCATTTGAATAATCAATTGCTGGTTCTGTAGTATTTTTTCCCTGAAGTAATTCACAAGGTCTAGTACTAGGCACAGTTTTCTGACTGAAGTTAAGGTAAAAAGATTTTTTTTCAACAGTTTTTCCAAGAGTGTCTAAAAGCTCTGATATTGGACATCAGCATTCCATGGGAAGAGAGGTTTCCAGTTACATGAAAAAAATCACTGACTTGCACAATTAGTCTAACATGGATTTAATATATTGCCCTTCTTGTCCTCTTGTTTCAGAGATGTTTGAAGTTTCATAACAAATGTATATAATTATACATATTAGGGACTAGAAAGTCAGAGTTGAAAGGACAAATAAAGTTGGCACCATGATGATTGGTCTGAGCTCCTGGAGAGCCCATGCATGTCAAAACGGAATTAACACTCAGCACTGTTCAGAGAACTACTCTGAGTCAAGACAAGGAGAGATTAATGTACCCATTAACCTTTTACTGAAAAAGGCTACTATTACAAATATTCATTTAGGCAGGAAAGACTACTAACACAAAGAATTTACTAAACATTTTAGAAAAATCCAATGTAAGAACTGCATAGACCATGTACTAAGTGAAAAAGTATTTTCTCTACCCTCAACCTTTCAAAGCCAACACAAAGCTTTGCTGTAAAAACAGTGAAGAGAGTATCAGTGAAAAAAACATCCATATAAAAAGAGTCTCAATTCTATTACAGTTACTGCAACTCCACTCTGTTCTGGTTCCAGTCTGGTTCACAGAACAACACGCTGAGAAACAGCAGACACTGGTCTGGAGCCAAAGCAGGCATAAGGTTTTTCTAGATGTATCACGTCTCTGCATCTACAGGAGATGCTATATCTCCTATCATCCTCCTGGCTGATGGGAGGACAACAGCAACACGTTGCTGCAGCTCCCAGCTATGAAAACAAGATGTGACACCTGGCTGGACCACCAGGGATGAAGCTGACATGTTGTTTTCTACCATGTGGCTAACAGTGAAAGTGAGCTGTCTTCCTACATAAAATGCATGGTTTAGGTTTTATAACAAAACTACTTCCTCAGGTAGCTTATTAGGCTTATGAAATAATGACTACAAAGCAGTAACACATCTTCTGTATGCCACACAATTCAGTACTCTTGAATAAGAAACAATTTTAACAGTACCTTATCTTTTACTATGCTTTCTTGACACGCTGTACATTTTGGACTAGAAGAACTGGAGAGAAAAGAAAACAGAAAAAATTATTTTAACTCATCTGAATTTTTGATCCCATTTATGAGGCATTTAGTAGTGATTATTCACTGTACCTTTAAAATAATTAGAAGTGGTTATAGTTCATTATAATGAGATAATATGACATTACTTCAAAAATTTGAACACTAAGTTTTCAGGGGACATGATCTAGCATTCCCAAGGAAATAAGACCACCACCACACCTCCAGCCAACCACGCAGTTGTGGTGGTCGAGGCAGCAAAATTAATTCTCTATTTTACAGTCTGTGTCTGATCCACAACTTTCATCACTTCTCAATCTATCTGTGCAAACATGCAAAATATGGTCTCTTCAATAACCCAGTCCTTTGTCAAACAACACCTACTTAAACTTTACTTTCTCTGACAGTCAATTATACATGCTTCTAGAGGAAAAAAAGTATTTACATCCACCTCTTTTGAGTCTGTTCTGATTTTAGCAGCTGCTACAGATCCTTGCTCCCTCCTTTATCCGAACTATTGGTCTGTAGCTGTCTTGGTAATCTAATTACCAAGCCTGTGATCTCTTAGACAACATGTAGGTTGAGGAGCAGATCAGCCTGTGAGCAGAAACCAAAGTGTAGGAAACCTGGGTTCCTAGAGCTGTTTCTGGCTCTGACATGCTAGGCGTCGTAGTGTAAATCCCTTTGTTCCTTATTAGCTCATTTTCCCCATGTAAAGTAGGAGACCTGCATGGTTGAGCAGGGAGCTACTAGATAAACTTAAGTAGAGAAAGGAATTATATAGAACATGGAAGGAGGGGCAGGCCACTTGGGAAGAATACAGGGAGGTTGTCAGAGGATGCAGGGA